>JABCMJ010039374.1:0-19767 GCA_014822125.1 Arbutus unedo | reverse complement strand
ATGGGTGACCTACTGGGAAGTCCATGGGGTTTAGGCAACCAAAGCGAACAGTATTATATAAGATTGGAGCGAGTTGTTACACTAGGATTTCTCATCTTTGTCTAATTAAAACTCTTCCTGAGCTATTCAAGTTCAATACAAATTATATATCCAATCCGTTTCATATTTTACCACCTTTCTCGGGTCAACAAATATTAGTTTCTGCTCTGCAACATGCCCGTGCAAAAGAGCACCTCTTTGCTGAGCTCAACTCTCGCTTACTTGTTCGGTAAAATTTCTAATTAAGTTTATCGAATTTTACCTCCTTTAATTGCTCCAGCTTTGGTTGCTTCTTGCCGAGTTAACGGAGTAGACAAAGCATATCTCTTTTTTGTCGATACTTTTTTGCTTTGTTATTTGTGTACATGGCCCTAGAGCCTTTCTCGATTCTGAGTTAGGACCGAATACTAGCCCTAAATTCTGTTTTGATTTGCTTCTGCGCAATTTTGTATTGTCAAATGATTGAGCACTTGGACAATTTTTATAGAAAACGTTTCTCAAGTTGACTTCTTTAATCAACTATTCTCTAGTTTGATTCTGTTATGCAATCTCAAGTTGGATTCCGCATAAACTCCTCTCAGGTTTTCTTTCTTTGAAAAATTTTCTCCAACTTTCCACACTTGTATAACTTTTTTCAAGCTGGATTTACTAAAGAACTCTTCTCAAGTCTAATTTTTTGAAAACTTTTTTCAAGTTTAACTCTAAGAAACTCTTCTCAAGTTTCTTTACTTAGAAAACCTTTCTCACGTTTTCCATACTCAAAAATATTTTCTCAATTTTGATTCTCTTAAAAAACTGCTCTAAAGTCTAGTTAACCCATTGAACTTTTCTCAAGTTCAACTCTTAGGAAAATTTTCTCAAGTTTCTTTACTCAGAAAACTTCTCTCAAGCTTTTTACAGGTGCAATTTTTCTCAAGTTTTTATGCTAGGCCCTTGCCTAGAGCATACACCCCAGCTAATAAGCCTTTGCTTGAATAACGAAGCCATTACGAGTGTTTTAGACCTTAGTCCGGAACCATTGCCCCAATACCTTGTTAGGACCCTCGCCCATGGAGCTTGGCTGAGAGATTTCGCCCCTCCTTCTATTTGCGCCAAGAGACTCTAATCTTCTTTTATCTCGGATATGAGACAGATGTTTCCAATTTTGGACAAAGTCTGAGATTTCTCACCCCATTTTGGGCCAGAGCTCAGGATCACCACTCCATTTTGTTTCATCTCGAGATTTCTCATCCTATTCTGCTCGATTTCGAAATTTCTTATCCCACACTGTTTTATTTCGGGATTTCTCATTGTATTCTATTCTATCTTGGAATTTCTCATCCCAAACTACTTGATTTCGGGATTTCTATTTCTCATCTCATTCTGTTTGATTTCAGGATTTCTCATCCCATTCTGTTCTATCTCGGTATTTCTCATCCCATGCTGCTTGATTTTTGGATTTCTCATCCCATTGTGTTTGATTTCGGAATTTCTCATCCCATTTTGTTCTATCTTAGAATTTCTCATCACGTATTGTTCTATCTCGATTAGGAGACCATTGCCCCTCAGTAAGGAAGTGAAGGCTTGACTTGTTAAAAAATTCTTGTACCACTGTTCGGGACCATCACCGCTCTTTGTCTCGACCTCAAAAGAGGAATATCAAAAATAATAATCTTTTAGCCCTTTATCCAAGAAAGATATCTAAAAGATCTAAAATCTCTAAATACAATAGTCACTCCGCATAATCATATTTGTTGGACATACGGATAATAGATATCGAGGGACCAACATTGTTCTTGATATTTCTCTATAGAAATTCTTTCAAAAAATCCGCCAGATATTCTCTATTTGGAAATCGAAACCCCATATACGCAAAGATTCAAAGATAGCCTCGTAAGGCCCTCAATATACAATATATCTCATGCTCAAGAAATCTGCTAGACGTTCTCCATCTAGAGATCAAAATTCAAAGTGTGTCAAGAATTCAAGGGCAACCTTGTTGGACAATATCTGGCTAAATTCAAGGTTTCGAAGGGCAAATTCAAGGGCTGCCAATATACAACACTAATTATTTTGATCTGGACCAATTCAATTTGGACACACCGATAAATATTTAATGAGTGGGGAAAATAAAGGGACCTATAACCCTTATGTTATATGGAATCTGATTATCAATGAGTATGTAATTGTACCCTAAATAAAACAAAATGTTATTTTCGACCTATTGGGTTCCAATTTTCAGATAGAGAAAATCTAATGAATTTCTTGTACGAGAGACAAATTGTATATCAAGGGCCATGCGATGCTGCCTTTGAGTTCTTTGCACATAAGGGTTTCCAATTTTCAGATAGAAAAATCTGATGGATTTCTTGAGCGAAAGATAAATTATATATTCGGAAAGAATAGAGGTATAACGTCCTTTTAAACTCATACTTTTACTTAAGTCTGAGTTTTTATATCTTAATGTTTCAAATCGTTAATCTAGATTGTATTACTCAAAATCATAGTTTGATACTTAATCTCCAAAAATAGACAAAATGAATCGACTGTCGGGCCATTGAAACTCATAGGAATCATGCTACGAAGATCACTCGCAACCTTGAAGAAAATTGCATTTTTTCATATTTTCAGTTAACTATGAGCTCTTGGAGCTTGATGTTGCGGGGGCTAGAATTAGTTTCTCAAATGAATAAAGTTGGAGAAAAATCCCTACTCTCGAACTTAAATAGATTATATTTACCTCAAAACCTAGGAAGTCCACAAAAAATGACCGCCAAAGTTACTCCCAAACTACGCATTTGAGGTTTCTCTCTCTAAAAACACATCCTATGTGCCCACCCAAACTGTCACGTCTGTTAACCCGATCATGAGATTGACTATAGAAAAATGAAATTAGAGCAATGGCAACGCCTCAGCTCTGAGTTTCAGTGATCGAGGAGTATAATAACTAAAATGTCATTCTTACACATTTTTAGCCTATTGAGACCAAAATTAGCACATGAACGGGCCAGCCACAAAATTAAAATTTGAATACAAATAAAGACTACAAATACTGTAGGGATGGTCTTGATCACATTTTCAAACGACCGAGAGCAAAACTATGGAAATGCCCTAGACAAGGCATCAGCTGCCTTATTTTCCTTTCCACTTCGGTAGATAATTTCATAGTCATAACCAATTAACTTGGTAATCCATTTCTATTGGAAAGGAGTGGCAACCCTTTGTTCTAACAAATATTTGAGGCTTTGGTGGTCTGTTCGTATAAGAAAATGTCTTCCCAGTAAATAATGTCGCCACTTGAGGACTGCTAACATGACTGCCATCAATTCTTTCTCATAAGTAGATAAAGAAGGTGTTTCTCTGTTAGTCCTTTACTCCAGAAGGCAATTGGGTGGCTTTCTTGCATGAGTACAGATCCCAGACCTTTTCCAGAGGCATCACTTCCACTATGAATAATTTTGAGTAGTTGGGCAGTGCTAAAACCAGTAATGTAGTCATAGCAAGTCGTAACTCCTGAAAAGCTGTCACGGTTAAGTCAAACCATTGGAAAGAATCCTTCTTGAGTAGTTGGTTCAGTGGAGCTGAAATTTTTCCATACTCACGAACAAATCTTCTGTAATAACCAGTCAAATCCAAAAATCCTCTCAATTGCTTGAGTGTCGTAGGAATCAGCCAACTAACCATGGATGCAATCTTGGTTGTTTCCGCAGAAACTCCTTTATCCGAGACTAAGTGACCTAAGTATTCCACCTCTTGTTGGGCGAAAACACACTTTGACAGTTTAGCAAATAGATGATGTTTTTGGAGAAGTTGTAAAGTAAGTTCCAAATGCAGTAAATGGTCTTCCCAAGATTTACTATACACTAGTGTGTCATCGAAAAAGACTAAGATGAAATCCCTCAAATGATCCTTGAACACCACATTCACAAGACTTTGAAAAGTAGAAGGGGGATTTGTCAATCCCAAAGGCATGACAAGAAATTCGTAATGCCCTTCATGAGTTCTAAATGCAGTCCTTGGAATGACAGGAGCATAGAATTTGATTTGGTGGTAGCCGGCCCTTAGATCAATTTTAGAAAAATAAATAGCTCCACATAGTTCATCTAAGAGCTCATCAACAACAGGTATAGGAAATTTATCCTTCACCGTTACTTTGTTTAAAGCTCGATAATCTACACACATTCGCCAAGTTCCATCCTTTTTCTTAACCAACAAGACTCGGAAAGAGTAAGGACTAACACTAGTTTGTATCACTCCTAAATTTAGCTTCTCTCGAACTTGTTTTTCTATTTCAGTCTTTTGGAAATATGGAAACCTGTATGGTCGCGAATTGGTTGGCTCTACTCCTGACTTCAGGGGAATGTGATGATCATGAGTCCTTGAAGGTGACAATTCTTTTGGTTCTTGAAAGATTCCCTCAAACTTATTCAACAAAGTTTCTACCTCTAAATTGGCTAGCATTGGTGGAGGTTCCACTTGCATAGCAAAGATTTGGGCAATTATGCCTTGAGGTTGCTTTTGTAACAGTTTGTGCATCTATCCAGCCCCCACTAACTTGAGTTCCCCTTGCTTTCCTCCTCGCAAAACATGTCGTCTATTATTCAAAGTGAAGTCCATGCTGAGATTCTTGAAATCCCATTTAACTGGTCCCAAAGTGGCTAACCACTGTATTCCCAAAACCATGTCACAGCCTTTTAGTGGCAAAACCCTCATATCTATTTGGAAAGTAACCCCTTGCATTTCCCACTTGAAGCCTTTGCAAGCTGCTGTGCTGACCAATCGAGTACCATTTGCTATAGAAACTGTTAGAGGGTTTGTTGTTGTGGTGTCTACCCCTGCCCTCTTCACCACTTCTTGACTCAGAAAGTTATGAGTACTGCCTGAATCAATCAGGATAACCACTTTATTTTTCTTAACATTTCCCTGCACTCTCATTGTCCTATATGAAATTGAACCAGTCAAGGCATTGATAGAAATCTATAAATCACCTTCCTATTCTTGGACGTTCACATCCTCTTCTTCTTCCTGCATTGATTCCAATTCAGAGTCTTTGTTTTCCCCATCTATGGCATACAATTGTTTCTTCCGGCATTGATGTCCTCTGGTATACTTTTCATTGCATCTAAAGCATAGGCCTTTGGCTTTCTTTTCTTCCAATTCGTTGGTTAGCTCTCTCTTTATAAATTGTGGACTGGGATTTGACCTTGTGTGACTGAAATGAGTGTTTTCAACCAGTCTTGACCCTTTTTAGCTTTCTTAGTGATAGCATCAAAGCTATATTCTTAGAGTTTGGCCAAACTAATGGCTTGGGTAATGTTTGTAGGCTTGAACATCAACACATTAGCCTTTAATTCCTCCTTAAGACCGCTGATAAAACAGCTAGTAAAGAAATTTTCTGGTAAACTTTGGGTTCTGTTGGCCAATGTTTTGAATCGCTCCTGATAATCCCAACTGTTGAGGTTTGTCACAATCTGGTCAATTCTCCAGCAGCATCCTCATAAAGATCAGGCCCAAATCTAGCAATTATTCCTTGTTTAAATGTATTCCAATTGATCAGGCAGTGGGTTTTTTCAAACCACTGGTACCATTGTAGTGCTTTATCTTCTAGATGCATAATTGCTAGTTTCACCTTATTATGATTTTCAATTGAATTGTAATCAAAGAATCTTTCACACTTATAAACCCATCCCGTGGGATCTTCACCAAAGAACTTAAGGAAATCGATCTTAGCATACCTGGTTCCAAAAACCATAGAACTGATGAATTTGGGAACAAGTACTCACCACTTGGTTCTCACAATTCTCAGGGAGTGGTTCTTGATGTTGTTTTCCATGTACGTTGGCTGCCATTTGGTTATACTTCAAGGTAACAGCAGCTAGCATTTCCTTGATATCCCCCAAATCTTTTAAGGAATTCTTCATTTCTTCATTTTCTTTAGTAGTTCGTCCTTGTCCCTCCCTCAAAGCTCGGATTGCGTCTTCCATTTTTTTCATTTCTTGGCTTCTAGTTACATCAGCCATTGCAGCGAATTAATCATAGGCTAAGGATTGCCGACTTTGATACCAATGTAATGTCTAAGAAGAAGAAGAATCAGATAAGAATGGAAAAGAGTGTCTGGTACTCTTATTCCAAGCCCAAATGTGATTTACAGAAAAAATTCCTTTTCTTTACATTTGATATCCCCTTTTCTTATATGGCTTACTAATTGTATAAAGCTAACTAACCGTCCTAACAGATTTATAAAAGCCTAATGCAAGAATTACATTCCTCCACTAATAATGTGCCAACTCAGCACAAGCTAACAGAATTGTAACTACTGGTAGTTACAGGTGTGGTTCATAACAGATTCCAACCGTTGACCTTATATATATACACACGTTTGTATCTCTCTCTCTAGATTTGGTCTAAATATGTATCTAGAGAGAGAGAAAGAGAGGGAGGGATGAGGATATGAGCTTTAGAGTTCAACAAGAAGGGGATATAATGAACAGGGTATGTTAGAAAAACACGGTTGTGAATTGGGGGAGACATAAATTTTGATTTGAAATGGTCTGAGGTGGAAAGGGGGAAGTGCTTTTGTGAAGAAAAGTCAATCAATGGGAATGGTGGCTAATGAAAAGTAGTAGTTCTGGTAATAGTCAACCGACGGGTGTGTGAAAAAATATTGGAGTTTTTCTTGTTTCAGATTTGAGGAGAAAAAATGACGTCGTTTTGGTCAAGCTATAGAGTTTTTCTTAAGTTTGAAACGACATTGTTTTGGTAAACTGTATGGAGTTATTTACGTAATATTATTTATTCCGTTAACATCATTAGTTTATTGTGATATTTAAAAAGATCAGGAGATATTGGGACAATTAAAAAATTAAGAAATTAAATGAAATCAAGTGATAGATTAAGAGAATTTTATGTAATTTACCTAAGTTATTACTTTAACTAGCTCCCGCAGTTCCAATTTCCAAATCAAATTCCCAACATTGTGATCCAAATTTGGGAGCCTAAGAAATTGCTTCTCTGATCATCATTAAGAGATCTATAACCAGATTAAGAAGTGTAACGACCTGAATGAGGGTATGAAGCCAAGCTAATAACACGGAGATCCTCCGATATATATCCTCCAAGTTGGGATATATCCTCCAATATGCTGTTATGTATACATATCACCACAAGTATATGTTCCAAATCATATAATAGATGAGATATAACAAATTTTGAAGAATTGAGATCGAGATAGATAAAAAAAAGTCTTGAGAAAAAAGGAAAAAAAAGGACAGAGAAATTAATAGGAAACCTCGGAAAATCTTTTAAAAAATTCCAAGTGAATATAAATATTAGAAGCCGTAACCATTACTATTTTTCCGACTCTAACATATATCATAGTGACATGTCAAATGTGAAAATACTTTGATACTAATATCTACTAAGTGTCCAAGAAGTGTCGATCACATATTTATTTTGTAACCATAGACACCAGACAAGTGTCGGTACACGTTGCAGAAAGTGTCAAACGTGTGTAAGAATTAAGATTTTTATTTCGTAACCGTGTACACGGAAAACAAGAATATCACACATATCCACGCTGTCACACATTTTGGCGACTTCTTTGTGTCCTGCTTTTTCAAAAGGTCGCTCCCTGTCATTAGAGTATCCATGCGGCTTAAGGTGAAAGGGGCAGAAGTGGTGCATAAGCACTATTTTTTAGCAATGGATGAGTAGAGGAGTTCCCACAATATCACAACTCATGGGGACAGAATTGGAGAACAAACATATTGCCACAATTAAAAAGTAGGATTGTAAAAGAGACGATTCTCAATTGGTCATTCTGAAAAACCGATGTACAGATATCTTGCAATCAATGCAACAAAAATGTAGAGGCAGTCGGCAACTTCCTCTGCGATGATCTCAGAGTCTAGGGGCATTACAACTAACTTCATCTTTCTCGAGTTTACTTTGATAGTTGTTTTAATACCAACTACTTGAAGTCGACTGCATTAGCTACTCACAATGTCTCTTGAAGCAAATAAATTGGCTACTTCTCATTACTTTGCTTCTTGAGTGACCCACTTAAAGCTGCTTTAGCCTTCATCCACTCTCTCATGGAAGCAGCACTCCTCATGAATGAGCAACTTCCACCAGTCCTAAAGTTTCTAACATATGGTTGCTCTGTCATTGCATGATTTTTCTTTACACCAGTCGTCTCATCAGATTCTCCCACAACCTGCAAATCTTTTCGTGGAGGACTTGGCTCAAGATCCAGAGCAATAGTATCCAAACCAACCATATTGGAGCTATCTGGAGCGTTAAGGATGCCATTGTTTCCAAGTCCCAAAGCTTTTGAACTATCTTTAGCTGATGCACTGATACCTGACTTAACCAACTTGCCGTACGTAGTTCCAGTTGAGTTTACTGTGCTCTTCAGCTCAACCTGCTCTTGTTTTTCCAAAGTTGTACTGGGCAAAATTTGTGTAATGCTGAATGAGCTATTTTTCTCACTGACCAGTTGGGTCCATGAAGACTTTTGTAGCCACGAAGCACCTCTAGCAGATTTATTTACAGCTGCAATTGGTTTAGCCGGTTGAGCGACACCAAGTTCCTTATTCTTTTCAATCCAGTTGGATTGGGATTCTAAGTCTATATCCTTTACCATGATCGGGTTATGGCCCTCAGTGATGTAGGGTGCATTAACACCATTAGACTTGGATTCTTCCCTATTAGGAGCAGTGCTTTGAATAATATGTGAGATGCTGAATGAACTGTTGCCCCTTTCACCAGCCAGATCTCTCCATGCGAACTTCTGTGACCATGAATGGTTTGTATTTGCTGGTTGGACACTTGATTCTAATCCTATGGCTTGAGCCGATTCATGCAAATGGGCTTTCTTTGCACTCCCTTTCCTACCACTGGGGTTAGCAAAGACAAATTTATTCCCATGAGCTTGTTCCGTGAGAGGTGATTTTCTCTTATTGTCAGAAGCTGCAATATTCTGTCCCTGACTTTTGAGCACATGCCCATATGGCCCATCTATCGAAGCTTGTAGTTCATCAACTACTTTCGCCTGTACAGGCAAGGTAACAAGAGAATGTTAGGCTCAAAATGACAAATAACACTCAAGTAAAACCCCTAGAGAACAGTTGCACTACGTTAACTGAACAGTAAATTGTAACTCGTTTCCTAAACTTACTTCCTGTCCCCAACTCCACAACGAATCTATTTCCTTTGCTCCCCCAGCCACCATATTGATTATGAGGTTGTCATCATCAGTCATATTATCCATTTCATTCTCACCAGCAACCAAGTCATCAACAGATTTGGTGCAATTGTCCGTCATATCATGTGTTTCATTCTCATCACTAACCGGGTCATCAACTGATTTAGCATTGTCTCCCTCGTGGAGCAATCCAGCCCCTTTGCTTGCAGCGTTAGGGATATATTCCCTCTCAAAGAGCTTGTTCATCACTGACTTCATCATATCAAGCTCTTCCTTATCTAACCCACAACCTTGTGCTTCAAGTTCCGAAAAATGTTTTCCTTTGTCAGTAGCGTCAGAACGATCAGAATGCTCCTCACAATCACAAAAATGAATTGGCAGGGAAGGAACTTCCACTCGTTGGAAACTGTATTTATGCTTGCCGGTTCCTTTGAAAGGCAATGCTTTCACCTAGAGAAGAAACCCAAGTAATTTAAGCACTAAGAATACTTGTGAGCATGAAACAACAGAAATTCATGCACTGATCACTGATAACGAAACTACTTAATAGCTAACTACCTCTAAAATATTACTCACACAAATTATGAATGCAATCCTAGAAAAGCAAGTGATAAAAGATCAAAAGCAAGGGCATATGTGAGTGCACAACCTGAGAGAGTGAGTGCCAGCTACCTTTCTTAGTTTCGGAAAGAAAAGCCGAAACTCCATCTTTTCTGGGTTCAAGATATTGTTCAACTCTTCAGGAGAACCAACGTTTTTAGAGGCACTGTCACTAGGTTTGCTATTGGCAAGTTTAGCATCTTCTGCCCACTCCTGCCTTAAGCGAAGAAGATAATGTTCTTTAGCCTTCTCAAGTCTCAGCCTCCCTCCCTTCCACTTGCACCCATTATACTGCAGAGTTATAGATCAAACGATAAGGAAAGTGGCTCTATACATGCATATTATTCATTTACCTGAAAGAAATAAATAATCAGGGAATAAAATTCAGATACAGATGGTTTGATCCATTTATGTTGGTGACCAAAGCTCTGAATCAGAGGAACAAATCTTCACTTGAGATGGCTCCAGTAATTGATGACTGTAATCAGCTGAAAGAGCTGTTTTCCTGATGTTTCATTCCATTCTGTTGGATGGGCGAACACCATCTTTCCTTGATTTTCTCAGTTTCTCTAGGTCTTGGCCATTTGGCCTTTTCTCCAATAATTTTATGCCTTTTTGTCAAAATAAGGAAATATTAACGATAAACATGTTCCTGATGTCAACTAAACATTTCTTCTCTACCCTCCAGCACTTTCGAGTGATGCTAAGTGCACAAGCATGGTTCGAAACTTGGGTCCTAATCTACAACATCATATCAAAGCAACCCTTTGGGTCTACTGTAAGTATTCCACTTAGATGAACATTCGAGGACATTTAAGATTTTACCTCTCAAATACCTTGTTCTTTATGTAAACAAGCAAACAACTATGTGCAACTTCAAACACGGGGGTGCTCAAAGTACCATTCCTATCACGAAAAAGGCAAAAACTATCTTCCAGTATCTTATCCTTACGTCAAGATTGAGAGTTCATTGCTTGAAAGAATCTGCAGAAATAGTGAAATGTCATTCGCATTTGTGAGTGCTGAGATGTTAAGCTGATTTGGTATTCTTCTTTTATAGTTCGTTTTCATCCTTCCTGGTAGGTTTGATCCTTGATTTTTGTTATATACTCTGGAACTCAAAAAATTATCAAGGAGATCTAGGGACAAGGAGTTTATGTTATATACAACCCTGTAGTTGATAATCTGAATCACTCTAAAATGCTACTCAAAACACTGATGAACCATCCTGAATATATCTGGATAGGAATTTCTGCTACACTCAGACAAGCAGTAGCGGGAACAATGACAAAGAAGATGGTAAATGTAATCCTTGTACAAAATGCCATCTCCAATGTTGTGTATTGGTAATTCATGTAAGGAATGAAGAAAAATAGCAGTGAACTAAAGCAATCCCTTCATCTTTCCGTGTTTAACCTTTGCCACCTAAGCCTCCAATACTTTCCTACTAAAAGTCTGCAGTACCTTGACCTTTATTGGTAAGATATATCCCACACAAGAAGTACA
The DNA here is from genome assembly GCA_014822125.1 of Arbutus unedo. Lineage (NCBI taxonomy): Eukaryota > Viridiplantae > Streptophyta > Magnoliopsida > Ericales > Ericaceae > Arbutus > Arbutus unedo. The sequence goes on along the minus strand of JABCMJ010039374.1, from coordinate 8,438 downwards.
TGAACAAGAGGAATATAACCCCACCCAAGAATAAAAGCAACATATCTCCCCGCATTAAAGTTTTGACTACAGCAAACAAATCTCCAAGCTGCACCTACAGAACAAGGCTTATTAGTTATACAATGACACTAGCTGGGCAAAGGCAAAGCTCTGGTGTCAGGTTAACGCTTACTTGAGGTGTTTGGTTGTGATTGTATGCGCATTGTGCAATGGATGGTGAGACGATAAAGCACATTTTGATTGGATAAAAGTGATTTACATTCAAAAGTTTCACTGGGCACAAACTTAAAATCAAATATAAATTCTGTGCTTTCTCAATCAGTAAAATTGTGTACTCAATAAGCAGATGCATCTTTCCCCTTTTCAATTAACAGGTCAACAACACTGGGGTTTTCCGTGTATACAAGAAAAATTAATTAAAGAGTGAGTGTAATCAGCAACCAAAGGGGAGACCTTGGAATTGTCAGACTTCGGGGAAATACAGTTTAGAAGCCCATGATCCAATAATCTTCACTCCCCAAGACTCCTTAATAACTGCATGAATTCCCTATGCACCTCAGCCTTGATTGTCTGATAGTTGCTATGGTAAGAATTTGAAAAACTCTATATCATAGTTTTCAACCTCTATTACATGGACTCTTCTAAATGGGTCAAATGAAAGTGTCACACACTCGGCAATCTCGACAATTGACACTTGTGTCCACTATTATCTAGTTGATCCTTCACCTATTGAGAACATATGACAATGCATAGAAAACTAGGAAACAAAAACACCAAGGAGTGTGCCACTTTCATTTCACATAGAAATTAAACAAGTTCATAAACTTAGACACGTACCAGCAGCTGACTCAAATATTTTCTCAACCAAACCTAAGATCTCAATCACTTCGATCATTATTCCATACATTGTTTCGTGCAATCACTCGTAACTAATTCACATCCATATTGCTGTCAATCACAGCTTCATTGACCATTAGATGGTCATTAATATCAATATCCAAGTTTTCCATCACCAAGGTTTGTACATTCAAAATTGAGTGTCAGAACATCATTATTGGTACAAATTCAATTGATTCACCATCTATATCATAAAGAGTGAGAAAGAGCCTAGGCTCCCTTCGGATAGCTATGGATTTCAAATGAAGGGATTTCATGCTATAAGAACGAGAAGATCTCAACCTTGGATGGTGATATCTCACATATCAATTTTGATATTCCATTTGAGGGATCTATCAGGATGGCTTTGAAACAACTGCATAACAAGAGATATTTGAAATCCTGCACGCTAATAAGTCTATTATGCAACGATCTCAATAAAGTAATCTCTTCTGCTTCTAACCATTTTCCACCCTATTCTTGCACAACCACCATCCCTAAAGCCCTTACACTTCTCTTAAAAATGACCATCAAATCCCCAAACTGAAAATCCACATATACCAACACATAGCCCTAGAGTAAGAGGTTCTTTCTATTCACATGTATTGAGAAACAAAGAATATATTCGAGAACAAATTGAGGTTCGTGGTCGAGGAAGAGGGAGAAATACCGTGCTGAAGAGCTTGGAGAGAGATTTGGGAGAAGCGGGGAAGAAATCAAAGTAAGCAAAGCTGCGGGCTTGGGTGCGAACGATCTCCACTGATTCAACCTTCCCCAAAGAAGAGAAAGTGTTGCGAAGATCTTCCGCCGTCACCTTCCCTCCCAAATCCCCCACGAATATCCTTGTTCTTCTTGTTGTTGTTTCTGTCGTTGGTGGTGGTGTTGTATTCTCATCTTTGTCTTCACCACTATCACGATTACTGCTACTACTGTTTCTATTATACTGCCCTCTCGTCGCTCCTATCATTTCTTCTCCGAGAAAAGGGGGACAAAAACAAGTATAAAGGCTCTTCTTGTTCTACTGCCCACTGTAATATGCTATCTTCACAGACTGCTTTGTCCCGTTCCAGTGTACGCTTCTTGCAGTCTCCTTCACCTTCAACAGCCAAATATGGGCAAAACCTAAATTCGTTGGGTCAAACTACAATGACTCCCCTAAGATATCCCTTCAGTACAGATTTCTCCCTCACTTTCTAGAAAAATACACTCACATCCAACTTTTCAGCCCTCCATTGTATTTAAAATGTTAGAAGACATGTGATAGATTATAAACGATTTGTTTGAATATACTTTTTAGAAATGAGTATATGATAAATATGAATAAATAAATAATATTTTTGTAATAAATAATAATATTCTTATAATTAATAAATATATTTACGTAAATAAAAAAGAGATATAGAAGAGTATAATATATGGATAGTGAGAGGGGTATGATAATTTTATTCTCCTCTGACAGATAAAATAGTCTTCTAAATATCATATTTGGGGTCTAAAATAAATAAATAAATAAAAATTAATATCATAAATCAGAATAATCATCTATGGGGCGATAAGCAATGAACACTTTTGTAACACCTAACACGGAGGACGGACACAAGAATTTATTACTAATAGGTTATTAGCCTTACACAAGGCTCATTTTGAGTATTTGCGTAGTTTCCCCAATACAAGAAACAATATGAATAAGAGTTTTTTTTATACGAATAAATAAATAAATTTAAATTTTGAGCACAAACTTAAGTGGACTTTCTCCAATTATTTTTTAGTTTAAACATGAGCAGACTTTCTCTAATAAATTTTAATCATAACTTTAAAGTATTTTAAATTTAAAGTAGACTTTCTCTTATTTTGTGTTTGAATGAAGAAAGAAAAAAAAAAAAGAAAGATAATGACTAATATGGTAGGCCGGATACGCAAGTTAATGGGCCTTCATCCAATGCGCACACTCGGCCCATGTGTACTAAGATTGAGCTCGGGTGGGTCTAAGGACAAATTTGCTCGTGTTGGGCCAAGGGGTTCAACAAGGCTGCTTAGCGTGCCCCGGGCAGATTGTTAAACATACGACATGCCAGAATGGATCAAACCTCTTCTATAGTCGTCATTTCATCTCGGGATGAAGCTCTTAAGTTGCAGCGATTGGTCATGCCACTGAAGGCTCTATAATCTTCATGGCCGGTTAAAGACATGCCTCCACATTGCGAGCAGTTTCTTCGGTAGACATGTGGATGACATGATTATAGAACATGCAAACATGTCCGTCTAATCTGCACGAACGTGGGGCATATGGTAGAAGCATCGTGATTTGCGGCCCACGACGCAACATTTCTAGCCAGTGCTCCCGGTAGTCCGTTGAGAGTTCTCTATAAATACTCCATGGGCACTTCATTCTCAGGTACGCACAACTCTCACTCTCAAGCTTTCAAGTTGATTTTTTTCCTCAGAATCTAACTTAAGTTTTGGAGTGCTCGCCAAAGATTCAACTCTGGTCAGCACTAACATAGTTTAGAGTGTTTTGTATCAAGTTGAAGGGTGCACAAATGATTCAACGAGAAATGCTCAAATGGAATTCAAGACTCCCTAATTTGGCAACAACAATGAGAGTCCCTCAAGCTTCTCACTTTATTAATTTAGTTCTTTCTCATCCTTCAAACACAATGACTAAAGTTATGACCTGAAAGACAATCATGCAGATCCCAGCCGCACAAGAAAGAGAGTTGTAGGTGCTGGGTCAATTGAGCTAGCAGTGCTGCCGACTAACCTTCCCACTGAGCTCCACACTTGTTTCTACATTAAGTGATTGGAAACTCGACTAGCAAAAAAAGACCAACTCCTCCAGCTAGTGAGGGAGGAGGTAGCACAATTGAAGGTGGTCATCCAACCCCTTCAAAATAGATAAACTTCTCGCAATTGAGGATACATAAGATATCATTGAATGCCCTACCCGGACATAAGAGGTGTAGAGACAAGAGGAGACGTCTAGCTTTGGAACGGCATAGGACTCACGACGAGACCGAGCGTCACGACGGAGACAAGGATAGGCGATTTGTCCGCAACCCTCCTCTTGAGAAGCGCTCAGGCAATGAGCACCCAGTTAAGCGAGTCTCTATGCATGAAAGATTAGGAGCTCTCTCAATCGATAGTAACCTCTCGGTGTCCCCGTTGAGCATAGTCTCGAGAGTTACTCACACACACGAGATGCAGCTTGACCAACGAGGTACAAGGTAGAGGGATTGGTCCCCTCGATGTTACGACCGTCAGGAATGTTCCCTACGATTGGGCAAAAAGGAGGACCTTAGGCATCAGCTTGACAATAGGCACAAGAAGTCGGTCGAGCAGGACACTCAGCCAACAAGGTTTCACTGGGACCTCATCCACCAACAGTTGATCTCCTCCTCATTCACTAGGGAGATCGACACTGTCTGACCACCTCTAGGGTTCAATCCCTTGAAATTCAACAAGTATGATTCGAAGACGAATGCCTACACCCACCTGGTGCACTTTAGGCAGATGATGTCACTGTACAACATCAAAGACATATTGATGGGTAAGCTCTACCCATCCAGCCTGGTAAAGCTCTAGCTACTTTGGGTTGACAAACTGACGAAGAAGTCAATAACATCCTTTAAGGCACTCTCTCTTGTATTCCTAGATTGGTTTGTGACAAGCAACAGATAAAAGAAAGAGGTCGAATCTCTCCTTGGCCTCAGAAAATCAGCCAATGAGTCCCTCCATCAATAGGCTACCTGGTACTAGGGGCTTTTTAATGAAATACAGGGGTGCGATCCAGCCAATATTAACGAAGCCAAATCTTTCAAGACCTCATGCTATCTAACCCAGTTAATATTAATGATTTGATGAGCCAGATCAATAAGTACTATCGACTAGAAGAAACCAGTAGCAAGTGCAAGCAAGCTGAGCAAAGCCTTCTCAAGTAAGGGGAAGGAAATAGAATCTTGACTAGTCAGCTTCACATTATGGAATAATTCTTCTCTCAATGCTTGACTGGTGTGGATATAAGGCGAGAAAGCAGTCCTTCCACGAATTATGGCCGGCACTACAATAGACTCGAGGCCACAAGGGGTAGAGGAAGAGAGAGCTCGGGGCAACCTTAGAGAGAGAAAGGGATGGCAGTGGAGATGGGTCCAAACAGAGAGTAAAATGCTTATATTCAATGAGGGATAGATAGCTGTTGTTATCTTTAATGCTATGTCAATTCTCTCATATATAAGAGCCTTGGAGGAGGAAGGCTTCTTCCTATTGGAGGGTTAGAATGGTAGTTGGCATAGCCTTATTTGGGTCTTATAGTTAGAAGTTGAGTTATGTGTCATAAGGTTCAGAGGTAGTTTAGGTGATATAAGGAGACTTGTATCATGGGAAAATATGGTACAAGCTCCTAGGTATTGAGATACATCTTCTAAGGTGTCGGGTGGAAGATGTGTTAGGTGTGGATGGTGCCCCCCTCTCTCTAGGATCGGTCAATTTGGAGTTCGCCCGAGGGGGGACTCTTCCTCCTTGCCAATCCCCTTGCTCAAGCCTCCAAACCACATGTCACCTTAGGTCCCAAGTCAAGTCTCTAGGCCCTGCTCCCGAACTAAGGGTCTTGTATGTATGATAGAGTCACCAGCTCTTGGAGTTATGAGTATGGAGGAACGCCATAAGATTGGTTCCTTATTGGAGATGAGTCTTACAAACTTCGGATCCATGTTAGTGGGTGGAAGCTCATCTAGAGGTGTTTAGTGGAAGAGAACTTTCAAATGCCCATGTTAATGTCGAGGCCCTCTTGGTGGGCGAAAGCTCCTCCGGAGGTGTCTAGTGGGGGAGGACTTTTGGATACCCACATTAATGTCCCCCTGTGTGCATGCGCTCATGTCTTAAGTGAGTGTATGGGCGCATATAGCATTATATGAATTTATTCTGGAGAATTTTTGCTATTTTTTGATCGAGCGGAGAGTTGCTCCTAGTATAAATTTTCGAAGAGCTCATGGTGAATTCCTCACTTGTCTTTTGGAGGTTGAAGAGCATTTTGGAGAGTGTTAACAACTTTCTTGAAGCCACTCCTCATAAACAAGGAGGTCGTCCGTAGTAGTCCTTCTCTTTTCTTTTTTTTTTTAAATATGGGAGGAGGTTCCTAAAATATTGATGGACCAGAGGAGGTCTTCTAACATACTAACCGCTCCTCGTAAATTGTGGAGCGTGGGAGGTATCCAAATTGTTGGGGTGGATGAGTTATGAGAATATTGGAGCAGAGGAAGTTCCCTCCGTATCGATCGACCCTCTTTTATTGTGGAGCAGGGGAGGTATCAAAATGTTAGAGCAGATGAGGTTCCCTTCATATCGACCGACCCTCTTGCATTATGGAGCGGGCGAGCTGCTACCTAATGGTTTTACCTATCTGAGGGGATATGACTTACCGAGGACGATAGGTGGGGCCAAGAGCTGGCAAAAATAGGACTTGCTGAAAAAACTCTATGTACATAAATAGAATTTATATAAAGACTTTTTGAAGGTTGTTGTCCTGTTGGACTAGCTGAAATGAATTAAAAAGCCTGTTGCTTTTTTATGAATAATAATAAGAAGGTTTTATAAAAGTTGTTGTCTTTTGTGAATGATTGAGAAGACTTGTCAATCCCTAATCTGACACCAGTGCAAAGTGTGAATTGTCACATAAAGCAATCAGCTTTAGGAAATCTGGTACAGTCACATAAAAGACCATTTTTTTTCAACAGTAATGTGGCATGTTAGGAGGCGCGTCAGAGAGCCTCCTTTGGCAAGTCAACTTTCAGCTTTAAAGAAATTTGTAAGTGTTGTAAAAAAAAAAGGCGTGTAAGGAACAGTGAAAAGCTTCCTAAATGTGTTTGTGTGTGTGTGTGTGTGTGTGTTTTTTTTTTATATTTTAGTAAAGGGAGTTATGAGGATACTCCAACAAAGAGAAGAAAATATAACCCCTCACGGCAGTAATAAGGGTTAGAAAGAAATTTAAGTTAGCCTTTGAAGGTTAAAAAAATAAAATCAGCCTCTGACTTCTGAAGGTAAAGTCACAGCAGCAAGGGGGTCTGAAGGTAACCATTTCTTCCTCCAAAATAGTGCTATCAAGAGCCAAAAGGACCTCGCAGAGAGAGGAGATGAAAGAGAGAGAGAGGCACGAGGGTTGTAGCAGGAGTCGACGCACAAGAAGAAGGGAAGGAGAAGTCGTGCAAGGGAGAGGGTGCATTGATTCGTCTAGCCATCATTTCATGTATGTATTTTTTATTTATTAGAGAATAGGTAGACATTGCTTCCCCCTTCGACATCCCAAACCTGCCGAGGTAGCAGCTACTGCTCGTGTTTATTTCGAAAAAAAGAAACTGATGCTCATGTTTTTTGACCCTGTAGGTGAGAGAACATCAGTAGAGGGAGGACAGCTCTTCAGACAAGGTTTTCACACCCAGACCAAAGACATCAGCTGAGAAGTGTTGACTGTTGGTGAGGAGTACCCAAACCTCTGATTTGGGAAGCTAGTTCGTAGTTGAGGTTTTGAGCAACAAGCATGGTTTTGTTATTAGTATTGTTTTTGTTTAGGACCCAAAATCTGGAGTTTCATTTTATTTTGTATTGAAAACTTCCGGTGTGGTAAAAAAAATGAAAACTATTGATTGTTGTATCTTGTTGTGAAGGAGGTTAAGTGGAATACCCGGAGGGAAATATGGGAGAAGTCGGGTGGGATGATGTCACACCTCCGAGGAGGTGGGGTCCTGACTTTTTGTTTTCCTCCGAGCACTTGTGAAATTCAAAAGTATAAGGGAGTTGGGTGCCAAGAATGGCAGCTCAAGGGGAGGAGGCGATATCGAAGGAGAGGGGGAGTGATCTCCCGAGGGGCAATTTTTGAAGCAGTGGTAATTTAGAGGAGTGCTTTGGAAAAATAATAATCAAGTATTGGAGGGAGTGACTTTTGGAAGGGGTGATGTCACACCACCGGGGAGGTGTGAGTATGGCCTCCAACACTTGGGGCGAGGTTTAATTGAGATAAGTGATTCAGAGGTGGTGATGTCATGCCTCCAAGGGGATGAGGTCACACATTCGAGTGGTGATGTTGCCACTTTTTTTCAATCACTTGTGAAATTCGAAAGTATAATTTGAGGAGTAATATAGCCTCTAATCACTTGGCGAAAATTTTGGAGATGTGGAGGTATTGTTGAAGGAGGAGTACTGTGATCTCCAATACTTGTAGGACTCGGAGATTTGGAGTTTTATGATCCCCCGCCCTTGTAAAGTTTGGATATGTGGTTGGATGAATAGTTCAATGACTTCCAACACTTGTAAAATTTTGGAGGAATATGGTTTGAGGAGGGGTTCTACGACTCCCAATACTTACAAAATTTTGGAGGAACATGATCAGAGGAGGAGTTGCTAATTTTTTAGAGGAACATGGTCAGAGGAGGAGGTTGGCGGCCTACAACCACAATATTTTGGAAGTTGCTAATTTTTTCACTATAACTTCAATTGCTCCTATTATTGTGAAATATTTCTTCACTATTGTCGTGGTTCTAAATTTGTATTATTTTGTTTTGCAGCGATCATGG
>JABCMJ010039360.1:0-26804 GCA_014822125.1 Arbutus unedo | reverse complement strand
ATAAAATTAAAAGATTGCTCATTTTCTATTTTGTTGGCCATGGACTCTATTTTCCATTTCTTTTGGAATGACCAAGAAAAATAATTAAACAATCTAGGTGAGGGCAAATTTGGAAAACAAGTAATTTAATCCCGTCCCCCCTTTTATAAACAAAGACCAACCATGCACTATTAATCCTATCCCGAGTGCAAACAAACATACAATACTGATTTTAATAACCCATTGGTATTACGAATCTCATTCTAATTCCACCACCTTACGAATCCCAGCATATGAAGAAGTTTAACAAACGAGGCCTTTGAATTCTCTTTATCTTCATTTGAAAAAGTTCGTAATATTTAATTTTACATTTAGTTTTTAAAAATTATTAATGTGTTTTCTACAAAGATTCAAAAAATTAAAATTAAATCCCCAAAAAAATTTAGAAAGACAAAAATATAAATGTGTTGATTATTTTGGTCTATAATAATTTTGACTATAATTTTTTTGTTTTTAAAATTTTCCTTCTGTTGACAAAAGAGTAATGGAGTACGTTATAAAAAAACAAAAAAAAAAAAAAGTTATTGTAATGGAATGATCCATTTACCTTGGCTTTAATTTCATGCCTCATTTGATCTAATTTGCTTAAAAATAAATAAGTTTTATCTCTATTTAAATTTTTTTCGAATTTATTATTTTAGTTTTAATTTTTTTTTTTGTAGATTATTGGTTTGTCTCGATAAGACGAATCTAAAAAGTATAAAATTATGTCCAAAAATTAAAAAAAAAATTACTAAAGACGACAGATAAACACAAAAAAATCTTTTTTTTATTATCTTTGTCTTTTCTGAATTGTTTGCAAATTTGACACATTATTTTAATTTTTCTGAAATCTTTCGTCGAGACGAACTAATAATTCATAAAAAAGTTGACGAAAGACAAAAAATTCACATAATAACGAAACAATAATTAAATAATCAAGTCCGGCCAAATCCAAACTTGATTTTTCATATGACATTTACGTTTTTATTCCAATGATATCCAATTACTAACGTCGTTTCTTTGTTATGACGGAAAGTTAAATGTTAACAGTGTTTTTAAAGGTATTTTGGTAACTTCCTCTCTCTTCCTTTCTTCTCCATATAAATATTTCTCAATCTCCCCCTACTACTTGCTTTAAATTAATCAGAAAAACTTGAGCTCCCATTAAAAAAATTTGGTTACGATTATCTAAATTTGTGAGAAGTTTCAAGGGAGAATGCAATAAACCATAGATTCACATACCTTCTTTTTCCTGCAGAATTCTTGATTACTCCATGACTTTCCATCTATAACTTTCTCGGAGTAAATATTTTGTCTCCATATTGCTGCAATTAGAGACGAATTGTACACAGTCTTCTGTTTGTGCACACGTCTCTACTACATTGATTGCGCTCCTCTCACCTCCAAATCCACCATTTAATCCTATCAACCCAAATTAGCAACAGGTAATTCAAATCAATATCCTTGAAATAAGAATCAAAATTGACTTTTAAAAGGCAATAGCTCGAAAGAATGTAAGTTTTTCAAATATCACGAAATCTGATGTCCTATAGAAAATTGAAAAACAAATTCATGTAGCGGATTTCTAGTAAGAATTACCCAATTTCCAATAAAATTCGATCACAAGTGAATTTGTTTTATGCAGGAAATAAACTTACGTCATTTCCTTCATGGTTATCCATACAGCAGAACAAAGCACAACAACCCTTTAGTGCTTCAAGAATACTATGATAATTCATCCACCATAAATACCAATAACTTCTCTGTCGTAACGTGGAGTTTTTTTGGTGAGAAACTTTAATGGAGTTTTTTTGCTTTTCCAATTGTAACCAATTGATGTCAAAAAATTTAATGGCAATAACTCCCTTGAAGTTTCTAACAAATTTAGACCGTCGTTAGTGAGTTGAGGTTTTTCTAAGTAAATTTGATGGGCAAGTGGTAGAGGAGAGAGGAGAGGAGAGGAGAGGAGAGAGAGGAGAGTAAATCTGAAAGACAAAAGTGGGAAAGGAAAATTACTAAAATAATCTTGAAAACAGTTAACGTTTGACTTTCCCGGTACCGGTTCGTCTGCCACCTCAGTGACATGAAGAGAACCTCACAAAAGTTCACGGGTGCAGAAACAAAGTAACAAATATTAAAATGAAGAAAAGGCGATCGATTTACTTGGATTTAAGATCGACGACGGCTGGAGAATCCTTGCAAATAAGAATCGCTGAGCCCCCAAAATTTGAAGATGGAGAGGAGTTGCGGAGAGATTGAGAATTGTGACTCTCTCTATCTCTCTCTCCCCTACTTCAATTATTTATACGTGAGAAATGAAGGGGTGCGCAAGAAACGAAGTCGCACGGCCCTGACTATTTAATGCGTGCCACGTGACAACATCTCAACAAAAGATAATTAATGTGCCCAAGATGGCGCGTGCGAAATGGAACATCAACTTGAAAAAGCAATCAATCACAGAGGGGCATGTGTCAACATTCTTGTAGCCTTTAGCAATTCGACTACTCGTGTCAACCAACCGTCAATCGAGCCGATGCTAGGTTGAGGGCTATTGTAGTGGGCCAAATTGCCAAATCGACCCGCAGCAAAATGTTGGCTGGAGCATGGCTGAAGGCCCATCGTCTGCTCGCCCCACTGTCTATAAGGGATCCCAAACGAGGTCCAAGTTGGCAACATGGGTTGTCAGCATGTCAAACTACCAAGCTACCTGGGGAGTCTCCAATGTAGTATAGACGGTTCGATAGCATGGGCCGTCACCATGCTGAAAGACCGAGTTGTCATCCAGACAAGCGCCCATGTCCCTTTTGAGAATGGAAGTAACCAGAATAGGAAAGTGCAAGGTTATGACAAGTATCTTGTTTAGGAAATCCTTGTACTTTGAGGAAATAATCAGTTTTGGCAAGGCAAAATTAAGGAAAGAATTCCATAATATCCGATTACCAAACTAATACACTTTATGGCTTATAAGTATGGGATCACAAGACAAAATTATATACGTAATCATTACAAGTACAATTAATATTGTGATTTTGTTCCACACGTTCTAACTTAAACATTAGAGTGTCTTTTAGCTAAAAACGACTGGGTGACAATAACAGTTGTTTCCCACGCAGGCTACAGGTTCAAATTGGATCTTGGAGATGGATCGGATTAATGTATCTTCGCAACCCTGTACTATCCAAACGTTGTAATAACCCTGGATTTTTTAAGTAAAAGATTAAAATCATTTTTAATTATTATAACTGTGCAATTAATTATTGAAATTTGGGTATTTCAAATTTGGTCGACCGCTCGAGCAAGCTATGGCAGCTCAAATGACCTCTTCGAATTTTGAGTGGTAGAGTTAGGGTTCTTGATGGTCATTAATGGAGGAATCCATTCCACACTATGCAAATGTTGTAACATACTCAGAATTTTTCTTAAGTAAAAGATTAAAATTGTTTTTAAGTATTATTACTATGTAATTAATCAATGAAATTTGGGTATTTAAAATTTGATCAACCACTCAAGCAAGCTATGCCAGCTCAAACAAGCTCTTCGAATTTTGAGCACCAAAGTTAGGGTTCTTGATGGCCATTAATGGAGGAATCCATTTCATGAGTTGATTTTATGATTTTATTACGAGTTGTATGTGTATTTCCTCTATAAAAACATAGTTAGGCTCCCATTGGTCTTTCGCGAATTTTGTACATCAGGAATCAGAGGATTTTGTACGGTGTTCTTCCTAGTTTTTGTGGGTCAAAGCTCTGTCTGATTTTCATCAATCTAGTTGTAGTTCTTCGCGTTTAATCTTCTATTGAGATAGGGGAGATTACCTCCAACCTTTAGGTTTCCATTTTCAATTGTCATTTGCATGATTTTGGTTTAGATCGCAAGTTCTAATCTTCTGTTTGGGTCGAATTTTCAGAAATCAGATAGTTCCAGATCTTGAAAAATATGATGTCTCGCTCGAACGAGCTATGGTCGCTCAAGCGACGTAATCAAATTTTTAGAGGTCTGACCATTATATAAAAGTCGGATTTAGTTAGTCTCTATATTTTTTAGGCTCGCTCGAGCGAGCTATAGGCTGCTCGGGCAGCCTGCTTAATTTTCTAGAATTTAGATTGGGTATTCAGGCTCTGTTTCCAAACTCTAGTTATGTCTAAAATTCATGTAGTCTGTTTTCAAAATGTAAGACTAGTTCCGTAGGCCTATCTTACGCCATATCGGGCCTACCGCGCCAAATATTTTTGTTTGTTCTCCCATCAGTGCTATTTATCCTGTATCGTACTAGTCGATACGTCTTGTTGCGGTACCCGACCACTAGGTGACCTAATGGCCACCATTCTGCCCTATAAGGACCTAAAATTTTATTTTATTTAAATACGCAGGACGTCATGAGGTATTTTATGATTGAGTTGAATTACATGATTTGGGGCATATGTATAATAGAATGATGACGTAGGGCTAGTTAAGAGCATGTATATAATACAAGAGAGAAAGTGTAATTAAGAGAATTTATACTATATAAGGGGAATTATATTTTTTTTTATTGAGAAAGCTATCTCATTTTTCCCCTTCCTCTCTCCCTCTAATGTGAATCTCATCTCCCTCTCCCCCTCTTCTAAATTTCTTGCAAGAACCTCCTAATTCTTCAAGATTCATCACCATTTCTTCGTATTCCACGGATGTTACAAGCTTACTTCGCATTTACAAGCTTGGAGGAGACTTGATTGAAGAAGATTCAACCATTGGAGCTAGGGCTTTATGAGGGAGCTTCAAATCTTACACTTTAAACTTGAGGTAGGGATGTCTAACCTTTATGATGTATTTAGAACTTGTTTTGATAGTTATTTAGAACCTTGGTTGTATTTTGAAACCCTTGGAACAAAGTTGAAAAATCTGTCAAAAATCTGTAGATCGCATAGTGGCGTCTAGACGGCTAACCCAAAGTTTTGGGCAGGGAGCTATTTTGAGCAGCGTCCGAACGGGAATGGTTGGCGTTCGGCCAAATGGCAACTGGGCGTCTAGATGGGAGGTCGCATGTCTGAACGGTTATGATAAGATCCTTAGGCCATTTTGATTCTCTTTGACAATCGCCTTTGGCACCTCTTTTACTTCGTTATATCATTTGTAAATGGCCTTTTCCTATTTAATTACCAAGGTCTTTCCTAATATGGATTAGTTATATATGCAAATATGGATTTGAGAGGTGGTGAAAGAAGGGTTTTCCTTAACCATTGCGGGTAATGTAGGAAGGTTTGATAATTAATGTTTTCTTCACGTTTTGTTACTTAAAAATCCCCTTCAATATAGTTACCACTTTGCATTATTCTTGGTACATATTATTTTTCCTAATTTAATGTCGGGGTTTAACCTATGGGGGAATTGTGTGTTTAATTGTGGATTGAATTGCTTTATAGGACAGTTGTGTGTATTTTCGATGGCTCGTCCCTCATGTAAATTGTTTCCAAAAATGGTATCACCCTATTTACCTTTGCGAATAGTTTCTTTTCCTCGTATTGGGTCTTGTCTTATTGTGTGGCTTAATGGCTAATTATGGTTTAAGCTGTAATGTGGGATATTGGCTTCATATGTCTTGATTTCTTAGTCTATGATATGTTATGAAATAATGAAAATTGATGTGACATACGTTGCTTTACGTAGATACTAGAATGATGAGAGACACTTGATATGTGACGCATGATATACTTAGACACTTGAACGACTAGGGATGTCTGGTATTCAACCTTGGTTTTGAGCTATGTGGTGAGAAGGCGGTGTGAGAGATCAATCCTCCCTTAGGCCTACTCTTGCGTAATTGATCCCAAAAAGAGTTTTATGTTGCTCTAGTAGCTTGAGAAGTCCTTTGGTTTCTTATGTTGATGTCAGGCCTTGTCGTACCATAGAATATTGTGTTAATCTATGACTCGAGGTGGAGGATAGGGTGATTATCCCCTCTGTTTAAGTTTCCTAATTTATTGTGAATTGTTGTCTTTGAAAATAATTAGGAGACGTGGATGATAGAACGAAAACGGTCATACATACGATTGAGATACGTTAGTGTTGAAATGATGTTGAGAGATTAATAAGTGACATTTTGACAAGGGGTTATTCACATGCCACCATTGCTTGTTTCTCATACACTCTAAGGTGTTTGTCGTTCGTGTATCTTGATTGTTAATTTTTCATTGATTGTTGGGATTGTGTAGAATTTTATATATGGCATGTTATAAATGACAATTGTATGATGCGTCATGATAGAACGGAGATCATCAATGTGACAAGTTGTTAGATGAAGATGAAGAAAGTGAATTATGAGAGTCATGGAAATGATAAATCATGCATAAATAAAGTTGTGGAGTACATGGCTTATGTTAGTGCGTAAATGAAACTAGTCTATAGTATATGATATCTGACTTATGTAAATATTGATACAATACGAGGTAATTATTGTGAGACGCATAACACACGTGAATCTTGTACTAAATGCCTTTGGGGCATGCTAGGAGTAAAATATACTGGATTCCTTCGGGTATGCCAGGAGTGCACTAGACTCTCTCTCGAAAATACTAGGAATGTGAAATAAAAATGTATTGGATTCTTCCGAGTATACCAAGAGTGTACTAGACTCTCTCTCGAAAATGCTGGGAATGTGAAATAAAAATGTACTGAAATCTTCCGAGTATACCAGGAGTGTACTAGGCTCCCTCTTAGGAATGCTAGAAATTATATGAACTGGTCTTATTTGGGGGAATATCAGGTATGATAACTTGATACACAATGAGAATAAGTGGGTAATGTACGTGAGTTGTGGTATTCATTAAGTAAGATGAGGGATTCTGATTAGTCTTTGTGGAGTTATTGAAAGCTCATTCTTGGCTTATCTTTACTTTCCTCTTGTGATCTCGCTTTTACAATATTTTAATGTTTAAAATGTGTAACGTGAATATACATTTTTGAATTGATGAAATAAGCGAATGACTAGTCTAACCTCTATTGGGAGTGTGTTATGCTATAAACTTATATTGTTATCCTCCTACGGGAATGTGTCAAGAATGACAACTGCTATGGCAAGTCAACCTCGGTGATGTGCTAGGATTGGCGAGTAAATTACGCAGACTTCATTGGTAAAACAGGGGATGTGAGGAATGACATTGCAAGAGGTTGTATAGAGGATAATGTTGACAAAATAGTATGTGACGAAACACTAAAGGAAAAACATGGGTTGTTAAAATAGTTAATGAAATGGAATTGTAAAATGGTTGAGAGTATTGTAAGTGCCTATCCGAGGGTTCACATAAGCTCATACTAGCATTATTGTTTAATGATTATATGTCTAATTATTTCATATTTACATAATATTGGTTTACATATTCTTACTGGGCTATGTAGCTCCTCCGTTATTCTTTTCAAGTACAAGTTAGGATCTTTAGCATAGGGTGCATGACATGCTTAGGTAGACACACATCATTGGAGAGTCATCATGTAGGAGCTATTTAACATTTTATATAGAAACTCAATTTTGGGAAGACGTATTGTGAACTCTTATCTTTATCTCTTTTGACTTGTAAGAATGTAGCATCTAAACTCTTGTGAAGATATGTTTGATGCAAATTGGGCCGTGTTTGCCATTTTCGTAAAAGTCTTTGAAAACTCGAAACTTATTAGCATATCTTGAAATGATACTTTGAGTTTAAAATTGAAGCTTGTGAGGTTTCTATGAACATTTTAGTATGACTTGTTTAGTTGAAAATCTGGGGCATAACATGACCGGTACCGCACCATTACGTGTTTAAAAAACAAAAATCAATTAACGATTTTTTGGTAATTAAACATAAATTGAGACTAAAATTATTCATTTTTATATTTGGTGATTTATTTTTAAATTGTGAGGTTTGAGTTTATATGTCCAATATAATTTTTTAATTAAAATATGTTATTTGAGAAATGTGTGTTAATTAATAATTTTAACTATAAATTTAAAACAGCACATAAGTACACTCACATATTAGTACATACTGTACTAATAATAAAATCGATACACTTATTGACGAGATTAAAGTATAACTTTGATAGACAATAAGAAGATTGTTGTTTGGTCATTAGAAGAATTTTTATTATTCCAACATCAGTTCAACCCATTAGTAAGAGAATCAATTTTCTTCCCATATAAAGTTCAATCCAGATAATCTCTTCAGATTGCCGCACTAAGAGATCCCTCCATATGTTTTTGGATTGGTATGTGGCATCGAAATTTAATTTACAATAAAAGACGGCTTAAAAATTCACTCTAAAATGGGTTTAAATAATCCACAAGCTAAAATCCTTTTACAAAAAAAAAAAGAACGAATCATAATTGAAAGAATAGCCACAGAAATTGAAATAATTTGTCGCAACTCGAGATCAAGCTGAGCTGCAATCCAATACACAGATTGAAGGACAGAAACACAGAGAGAGAGAGAGAGAGAGAGAGATGAACTACAATCTGTTCACTTCAAAGATCAAGCTGAACTGTCAACCAATCAATCAATGGATCGATTATCTCTTTACACAAAAATTCAAGAAAAGAATAAAGACATTAGCCAAAGATTAGCAGGCTGGGAAACCAATTGGGTACCAAAGGGGGGAAAAGAACTAAAAATGAAATCAACAAGTTAAGGAAGAAAAACTAATTCCAAGACATGTACAAAAAATTCAAACAGATATAGAACAGAGATCATCAAATACTTGTCTGATATTAGGCCTTTCATTTACAGGAAGAATACACCTTAATGATATCCCAAGCAATTCATCCATCCCCGTTGAGTACTCTTCTTCCCCACCGGCAATGTCTCTATCGATACAATCCATTCCCCGTCCTTCTTGATCACACAATCTAACCCAATCCGTGAGATCAACAGCTCCCGAATGACCGGAGATGATGTCGCCGGCACTTCTCCGGGTTAACAACTCCATCAAAATCACTCCAAACGCGTACACATCAGCTTTGATTGACGGGACCGGTTTGGCGGTAGATGCGAGTTCCGGAGCGCGGTACCCAAGTGCTCCTAGGTTTAGTATCTGCTCGGCAATGCCAGCTGGCGTCATCAGACGGTGGAGGCTGTAGTCAGTGAGTTGAGCATTCAGATCAGAGCCAGATAGGAGTACGTTACTGGGTTTCAGGTTCCCATGAGGGAGGCCTTGATCGTGAAGGTACGTCAGACACCGAGCAACATCTATAGAAACTTTCAACCTTTGGGTGAACGATATGAGGGAGTATCTCCGAGGTGTCGTCTCTGGAAAAAATACAGATGTTGATACACTAAAAAAGCAACAAAAAGATCGGTTCAATAGGAAAAGAATCATACATGTAAATATTGATAGCAAAATTGCTAAATAAGAAGGAATAATAGTTCTAAGGAAATCTCATCATGACAGCCGAAACACGTGTCCAGTTACTACACCGACCGAAGGTGTTACAAGTTCTCGAGTAGAACTCAACCCAAAAGCTAGCTACTCTGAGCCGAGGGTGATACTGTATTCGGGCAATTTGGGACTTCTCTTCACAGAAGGAACAAATGCTAATGACGTCAAGTCACCTCAAAAGTTTGGGTTTGCGGCACTGTCACTGTATACATCCTCCCAAACAAAGTGATATTGGTCAACCTTAACGGTTACACTTGCATAAAAAGTCAGAATCCAAGAAAATATGCTATTAATAGCCAAGACTTCCATTCTGATTGCAATGCAGTTCATTTCACTTACTCTTG
Organism: Arbutus unedo; assembly: GCA_014822125.1. Classification (NCBI taxonomy): domain Eukaryota; kingdom Viridiplantae; phylum Streptophyta; class Magnoliopsida; order Ericales; family Ericaceae; genus Arbutus; species Arbutus unedo. The sequence continues at coordinate 17,052 of JABCMJ010039360.1, read as the reverse complement.
AATTGCAATGTAACTCAACATCAAAATCCAGCAATTCTCCTTCAAGGTTTCTTGAGGGTAAAATATGGGACACCTAAGGAAACCAGTACACTAACCACATACTAGGCGAATTTGTTTTAGAGAAGCCACACGGATGTCAGGAAGTTGAAGCATTTAATCTTATTTTCATGTCTTTTAGCCCACGATAAACATGGGCTACAAGGAAGGGGGTCCAATATCGCACCAATGGAGCACTCTGTGAGACTAATACAACCGATGAAATGAAGAAAATGGTCGGAAGGCTTGATCGCGCTGACTAACAAAATGGGATTGTGAAAGTGTGACCAGCCATGTATCTAGTACTCAAATTTGTCCATTCAACGAAAATTAAAATTCAGCAAGAAATACTACTCTCAATTACTCTTAACACAATACAACTCTCCACTAATCTTACAAAAGCCACGCGATTTGGATCTTGTACTGGAATCATGCATATGATAAGCATACTGAGTAGAGTGCACGAAACCATAAGTAGATCTTACATAACATAAATGCATTTTCTATGACAGCTTTGTGCTAATGATCGGTCAGCAGGTCCAAAGATCTTCTAATGTGGAAATTTAACCATTTTCAAATTCGTGATCTGTATCCACCTACTGAGATGGAATAAATCTGTTACCAATATTCCATTTACTACAGCTATACTCATAGAAATAAATCTCTGACTTTTATTTTTCGTTCACATCCAAGAGTGATAGAAAATAGAAATTTCCATAATATTTAACGACTGCAGATAAAGAACTAGAATTAAATTAGCACCCTCGCAATTCCAGTAAGCTTCATACAAGAAGCATGCTGGCATACCACGAGCAATTGATTCACGTAATACCATGCAGAAGGAATTTCAGACATTTGTTTGATAAAACTTGTAGTGCAAACAGATAAGTCTGACATCATGAAATTGGGTTCCTTAATTATCAATAGACTTGAACCGCCTGCAAGAGCGCTATTTATTGACATGCCTCTCCATAAAACATAACTACATATACGTTTCGGTCGTCAAGTAAATTAATAATTCATACATTATAATTACAACTTAAGTATATACGTCTACAAAACTTGGCAGAGGAAAAAATGTACCAGTTTAGGTGCTTTAGGAAGGTTCTTACCATAAAGATGAAGGGCCAAGCTATCTCCCTGGACATAATCTGCCAAAACAAGCCTCTCCTGTTCTCTTGGCCCCCAATAATAAGCTCGTAAAGGAACGATGTTGGGATGTCTCAATGATCCAATTTTTTTAATTTCCTTGGCAAATTCTTTCTTATGCTTGACCAATCCTACCCTCAGCCACTTCACAGTCAACATATGCCCACTATCTAGAGTCGCCTTATACAGAGTGCCATGACTGCTTCTACCCAAAACTTCTGCTGGCGCCCGTGACAACTGCTCAGCTGTGAATGCTAGTGAAACATCCAGGAAAAAAAGTTCTCCAGCCAAACGATCAGGTGAATTTACATCTAATATCGCAGGTTGATCAATTGCATCTATAAAACGAGGTGAAGAAGATACTGGGGAATCTGAAGAAGACTTCCTACCAGACATCACTATAGCTTGACCAGCGGTTCGCAAATTGGGATCCAAAGATGCTGATGGAGCAGCAATTCTCTCAGGGGACACATGCTCAACAATTTCAGTACCAAATTCTCTCTGACCCGACAATGACCTTGAATTGGAGGTTAGTAAGTGATCATTGGAAAAACTTGAAGAAGTTGGTGGCGGATCAACATTTGAGTGGAACTTGAAAAGAGAAGGCGTAGAAAATCTTCCTAGCTTAACATCTTTCCCAGTATTTTGGCTACTAAACCCACTTCTGATGTGAAAATCCTGAACTTTTGATCGATGGTACGCGATCAGAACAAAGGCAATCATCACAGCAGCCCCAACTGAGGCAAGAATGATAGCTACTCTTATGCTCGACTTCGAAGCGTGATGTTTCCCTGAACCTTGATTTCCAATAGGATTTCCAGTCTGGGATGGCATGCCACTTGGAATGATTAGCAAGGAATTGCCAGGATGAAATGAAGAGATGGGGAAATTTCTCAAGTTTTCTGGAATAGGTCCTCGGAGATCATTATAAGACACGTTAAGGACTTTTAGACTTGACGGTAGCTCATTTGGAATCTCACCCGTAAAATTATTGCTGGATAAATCTAGGTACTCCAAACCACTAAGCTTGCTTAATTCACTTGGTATTTGTCCTGATAACCCATTTTTTGCAAGATTAAGCTGCTTAAGACTACCCAAATTACCTATATCTGGTGGCAAGTTATCTGTTAACAAATTATCAGAGAGATCAAGAGACTCAATCGGTGGAGACGAAGGTAGGACTAACAATCCCCTTGCACCTGCCCCTTGAATAGGAATAGAACCATTAAAATGATTTCCTGAAAGATTCAGGTATGTCAAGGTCATTGATGTGAAAAAACTAGGTGGAATAGGCCCATCAAGTTCATTCAAACTCATATCAACTACAGAAAGGCGTTGAAAGGCCCCTGACAGTAAAGGTAAGGTGCCAACTAAAGAATTATTCCTCATTCTGAGAGTTGTCAATCCCTGGAACTGAGATTTCAGGTTTGGAATATTTCCTGACAACCCATTTGAACTCAAGTCAAGAATCTCCAAATCTGCTTCCCAACTTTGCATACCAGAGATATCACCAGTGAGTGCATTTCTGCTCAAGTCCACCATGAGACATCTTCCCACAGAAGAAGGCAGAGAACCCGATAATACATTTGATGAAAGATTCAATTTGCTCAAAGTTGTAGAATTGATCACATGGATTGGACCTGTACACACGCATGCAAAAGATTAGACACCAAACTTTATCAACAAAAAATAGTTGCTTAAGGAAGTCCAGAACAACCTCCAAAAAGCCTGCATCACCAAAATATTTAATAACAAAAGACACTCGTCCATGTTACCATGTAATTAATTGTAGAATTGAGCAAATATAAGAAAATCCAATCTTTATATGCACATATCATAAATTTTCAGTGAAGACAAACCAAATAAGGATGTAGTCATATTAACACTGTGAGTTGTTTATCATTCCATATCAATTTACTGTAGAAGCAAAATAGTCCAACCTTTTTGACCTAGTACTTATGGGTCCCTGAAAAGCTCACTCTATAACTTACGATTGTATGGTATAGTGGTAATTATTCAGGGAATTGTCTCCTTCCTTTTATTTCACTCTGGTTAAAAATGCAAATCACATTAAGGTAGGCAGTGTTAAGAAATAATTCCACTAGTTATGATCCTGTTCCTTCAAAATAAAACTTCAAAAAGTTTCCAATGGCTACCCCTGGTATGTGCCGCTTTCCTAATCAAAAGATAGGAGAGCACCCCTTCTCCCGAAGTTACGGGGTCATTTTGCCGAGTTCCTTCGACATGGTCCTCTCAAGCGCCCTAGTATACTCAACTTGTTCACATGTGTCGGTCTGGGGTACGGTCAGTTCACCGGGAGGATCACCCTCCCAATTCGCCTTTGACAATAATGATATATACAGAATTATCCAAAAAAATAATGATATAAACATAACATTTGTTCACTGAGAACAACTGGGTTTTGCTAGCACAGGGAGAACCTTATAGGAGGTTTTACCTTAGTTTTTGTAAAAGAAACTTAGGCAAGAGTCACCAGGCACAGGGTTATGTCTTCTTCACCTCACACCCTCGGAGTCAGAGGCGCGAAAAAAGATCTCTTAGTTATTGACCATTCTTGCTTGCATTGAATTTCTCACCTACTCTATAATCATAAGTAGCAGACATGAAACACTGTCTCGACTTAATAGAAAGCACTACGAATCCTGGCACCTGTCATATTGCAAACCAGTTGATATATCTACGCCTAACAAGTCCAAGCACACCTTTCCTCGTTTCAAAAGTGTTGCAAGCGTCCGTTGTTTCACAAAAGTATGGGAACCTGTGCACCCCTTAATTGTGCAATGAAGGAAAAAAGTTCAAGCTCCAGTTGCCGCCAGCATTACACTACATCAATTACACCACGCAACACTGTCATTGCCATTATTACCGTTGTGTTGACCCCATCCGCTATTTAACATGATTCGCAAATCATACATTAAATTACATGAAATCCGAGGCTTCCTCAAATCTAGTGTTTCCTTAAATTGGGTGAAGGAAATTAAGATTTGACCTGTTTGAACTGCCATATCTGACACTAACGCTTTCAATGGTCGATAATTTCAACTCTGAGCCTCTAAATGATATTAACTGCCTCAACAGTAGTACAATAACAATTAGAGCCATACACCAAAAAACATAATTGCTTTATCTGCTTTGCAAGTGCCTTAAATTGATGGAAGGTCAAACCGAGGTCACAAGACTACACCATGCAACACATCTCACAAGACTACCCCAAGCAACACCTCGTAAATAGGGTCTTACAACATATAGGTGCCAGCGATATCGTTACTTGTTTGCAGAGAATCTGATTCTCATGACCTCGCGACTCGAACGCGTGCCACGAGGGAGGACGGCGCTAGTCATTTGCCACGTCAACCTTTCTGCTTTAAATGGATTGTAAATAAATTGATCAACAACATAGAGAATGTGACAACGGTTAAAAAAAATTCCAAATTGAGTTTGTCGCCAAGAAGCACAGCGAAAAAGTAGATAAAAAAGCTTAAATTTTCATATTTTTGCTTCAATTTGGCTAAAATTGAAGCTAAAATTATAGACAACCTCCACATTTTTTCAATGATTTTAGACCAAAAGTGCAAACAATACCAAGTGAGCAAACGCAAATGCTCCACATTTTGAAGGGCATATACAAGTGAAGAATGAGGAAATTATGCTCATAGGATCCAAAGGCTCACAGGTTGTGTATATGCATAACCTTCCTAACTGCTTGTAATTCAATTGATGCGCAGTGCAAACAAAGAAATAAAGTCGAATACAGATTCAAGCTATATAATTTCACAAGTTGAAATAATTCCTTACCTGAAAACCCATTGCTACTGAGATCTAATTCTTGCAGAGGAATCAGACTCTCCAGCAGCTCCTCTGGAATTGACCCAAACAACTGGTTATTTCCAAGGCGCAAAACTTGAAGATTAGGCAATGACCCAAATGACGGAAGCTGTCCAGTCAGCTGATTATCACCCAAATCCAAAACCCTCAAGTTCCGAAACAGCTGAATAGCTTCATCCTTAAAGAATCCACCACCCAACGAATTGTGACTCAGGTTCACATACTGCACCGTATTTGCCAAGCTGGAAACGTTGATCACATCGATTGAAAGCGATCCAGAAAACATGTTATAGCTCAAATCTAAGTGCTCCACATTCCGAAGCTCTGAGAAAAAGTCCTGAATGTCCCCCCGAAACCCATTTGAGTGCAAGTCCAACGCCTTCAGTTGCTGAAGATTCCCGATTCCACTCGGATACCCACCTGCATTCGATAAAACAACATTTTTCCAACATTCAAGATGCTATTCAGTCTTGACAAAACGTAAATGATCATATATACACGAAATAAGATTCTTGATACATATACGCAACTATGTATCAGTATGGATTCGACCTACTTTTGTGTCTAAAAAATTTACTATCTGAGACTGAAAGCAAAGAGTCCATGCCAAATTTTGTCACATAGAAGGGGGCAGTCGCATTGTAAATTTGGAACTCATATCTATATCTCTATCTGTATGTATATCCGTGTATTTGAAAAGCATATGGTGAAAATTTAGAGGCCAACTAATAATTCCATCTCTACCCACCTGTAAAATTATTGGACGACAAATTCAGATGACCCAAACCCCATAGATCGTTGATACGAGCTGGAACCGGTCCATAGAACCGGTTTCCGGACAAATCCAAATACTGCAAAGTAGACATAAACCCTAACCCCGGAACGAGTCGACCAGTGAATGAATTCCCGGAGAGACTCAGATTCGTAAGCATTTTTAAACCGCTTAGTGTGGAGAATTTCAAGTCTCCGACTAAACCGAGGCGGTCGAGCACAATGGCGGTGACGTTGCCAGCTTCGTCGCAAACGACGCCGTGGAATGACCGCGGCGGATCTGGAGACGACTGCTTCCATGAATCGAGTACTTTCCCGAGGGGATCTTCTTGGATCCCTTTCTTGAACTCGAGAAGTGATTGGACTTCGGTTTGGGAAGAAGCAGCAGGAAGGAGTGAGAAGAGGAAAGAGAGGAGGAGGAGAGAGAAAGGGTGGAAGAGAATGGAAGTGAGCTTCATCTGTGGCGATAGGCAATGTAGCGTAAACCCTAGAAATACCTCATTTGGTGAGAAATTTGAGTTCTCGAAACCCTAGACTTCACAAATTCTCAGGCAGATAGGAATTGGAAATGGAGCGAGACATTTTAGAGAGAGAGAGAGGGAGTAGAGAAGCTTGACAGAGAGTGCAGCTCAGCAAAGGAATAAAAGAGAAGAAGGGTTTCGTATTTAGTGCATTTTTTCACCCTCATGAATGTTTGATTCACACTTCGGTCCCTTAAAGATTTGAGATTTTCATTTACTAAGTTGTTGTCTTGTTAACTAGTTTTAGATAATCACGCATAAGATTATAAAAAAAATATATGTAAATAATTTTCTATTGACACATTTGTATTAAGTCGTTTAATACGGTTGCATCCAATGGTATACATTTGTTGCTAGAACTTATGGCTTATATGGAGAGCATTAGAAGTCGCGGAGCGGAGCGAGGGAAGCGAAGCAACAGAAGCGGAGCAAAGCAGACCGAGGCTTCTGGCCCATCATGGGTTTAACTATCATAATTGGGCCGAAGGCCCAATGATTTGGGGGGCGCGAGCTCCCGTGGTATTGTAAAACCCTAGACATCATATCAAATAATAAATATCGCTTCGCTCCCGTGGATGTACCTGATTTTGGGGAACCACATAAATTCTGTGTTGATCTCTTTACTGTTTCATATTTTATATCATGTATGTGATTGTTAATTGCGCTTATATTTTTGTTTAGGGCTACAAGAACACTAAATAACTCTTTTCAAATGCATAAATTCTATTTTATTTGAGAGATAAAAATGGTGAAATTATAGTCAAGAAATTGTTATTTTAGAGACTAATAAATATATTAACTAGTTGATATTATAATCTCTCATACCCCTTTTTCACTTGTGGGTCAAATTATATAATAGTTAGGTTTTATTTGATTAGTTTTTATTTTTCCTTGAAATCTGACAATAAGTAGTGATTCAATATTACCTCTACACAATTTAGAATCCCATCTAGCCTTTAAGGTCAAGCAAGAGGTAAAGGTATATTCACTTCACAGGTGAAATTGTCAAGAGAGATTCAACATGAGAGTTTTGGGGTCGTTGTTGTGCGTTGAACATTCTTTTGTGGTGTTGTGGTGGCATTTGGCGTTGAGATCCAAGTTGGGACCCACAAAGCCCCTGTTGTAAGAGAATTGTGGAGATCCAAGGCATACACTAGGCAATTAACTTGAAGAACTTGATTTTAAGTTTCCCACAAACTACCAAGATCCTATTGTAGTCAAGTGGTTGTGTGGTCACTTTCGGCGTTATGGAGGGTAGGTCTGGGACCATCCTCTTTAGTCTTCTATTTCCAGGTTCTTTCATAAAACCAAAGTAACCCATATCGCTGTGAAATGGTTTCAGATTGCTAACTGGACAACAAATGAAAGGAGGTCAGTTTACTTTTTCTAAACTTAAAAAACATCTATTTTGTTACTTTGTGTCACCATGTAGAGAGATAACATAATTTTACTTTTTGATTGACATTGCTATAAAAAAATTATATAAACAATTGTGGAGTCTGGAATTCAAATAAACTTCTCGAAATTGGATGGCAAATCCTCTTGCTGAACCTGTAAAACACTCAACACTAAATTAGTACCAATCGGGATTGGATCTCCGGCGGATACTCCGACGATCAATTTAGCCTCTAAAAGGAGCGAAAGCAACTTGAAAGTAATTTTAGTGCTAGTGTACATGTACCTCTTAGTGGGAGTACCTTGGAAATATTTATAGTGCAGAGAACCAACTGCCTGCCATAGGATTTGGCTGAAAAAAAATACTCTCGTGGCCGTAGGATTCGGCATGCTCGCACATTTTTCTCGAAAAGCGGAGGGCACGTTCCTATGTGCATAAGCCGAGGGTAGAGCAATAGGTGATTTGGCCGAGAGGTAAAAGATGCAGTCAATCCGAACAATAGTGCCGAGCCTTACTATGCCGAGAATCGATGCCGAGCGAAACGACATAAGACCGAACGACTGAGTTCGAATCCTACTCAAAAGGCTGTTCGGTTCACAAAATGAAGATCTATAGCGTTGCTTTTGGGCCTAGCCGAACTTGGGCCGAGTAGAACTAGTCGAGGATGATCGTGGGTCGAAGACCCATTGTTGTGTATTTTGGTCTACTACAATAATAATTCACTTTGTGTCACCATAATTAAGTGTTTTTATCAAGGTTGGTACAAAAGTATTCTTTTACGAAAAATTATCTACTATAACAAAATTTTTTCCATTTTAGAGATTAGATGGGTGAAAAGACAAATGGAGTTAGAGAAATGAAAATTGTGTCCGAGTAGAATCACCATTATGGCTCCATTCGAGTTAACTAAAAGAAAAAATTATTTGTAAGGTAGTACCCTTTTTTAACAGTTAGACTAAATAAAAATTATTACTGTTCATGACAATTTAGGAATATTTTTATTATTTTGGGATAAAGTAAAAGGGTACAAGGAAGTATGAAAATGCCCTCAACAAAAAGTACGGAAATACAATTTTTTAATCACAATTTTAATTTGTAAAAGGACATTAAATTTGCCCATTCAGAGTAAAACAAACATCTTCATTTAATGCAATCAAAAAACTGCACCAATAATTTAGCCTAAATAGATTCAAGTGGATTAAACTTATATTTCTACCTACATAATCCAATAATCTAGTAAGGCAAAATAGAGCATATGTGTTATAATTCTAAATCATATGAGGTTGTTTTGATAAATATAATGGACAGTCCGATGCTCCTATAACCTAAAGATTATTAATCTAACTCTTCTAAAATGCTCCTCATTTTAAGGATACTGAGTTCCGTTATAACAAATAGTTCGAAAGTAAAAAGCACATACAAACATGAGATTAGAAAGGTGAGACGATTTTAGTATTACCTCTGGCCTGGACTTAAAATCTTTATTGTGTATTAAACACACAATAATGTGTTCTATGTTAAAATAATATCTTTTTGATGCACGGCATGACAATAAGGCACCCCAATACCCTCTTGTCACTCAAATTATACAGACCAAACTTTCTTTTTTTGAACAATACTAGAACAATTAAATTAAATAGATGTTGAACTAAGAATATATAAGAGACAGACGAAAATAAGGAAATGGCCATACTTTAAGGGGTAAAAGTGCAATTTATGGGTGTATTTAATGCATACTGAAACGAGTTTTGTGACGGGGAGTTTTTTTCTTAGAGAGAGGAGAGAGTTTTTTTTAAGAGAGAGAGAGAGAGAGAGAGAGGGGAAGAGTTTTTTTAGAGAAAGAGTTAATCAGTTAAAAATGGTTGTTAAGAGACGTGGAAGAAGGTGGTTGGAGGGAGCTGAGTTAACTACAGTCTGTAAAGCACTTGCAACCCCTCCCCTTCCCACTCCGTCTTCTTTCTCGGCACTGACGACCCTACTCAGCACTCGCTTGTTTTTTAACGTCTTCGTTAACGCCGTTAATGAGCTTCCCTCCATCTCCATTCACATTTCACACCCCTCCAAATCACCATTTGTGAGTACTCCGACCCAGAATAAATAATTTGAACAGTTCACTTATGGGTTCCCATAGAAAACAATAAATATATTGAATACCGATAAATATTTTAATAAATATATGAATATTTTTATCCACAAGATTTACAAAATTAACCACTTACATCATCATTACGTCCCTAAAATAAGTTTTACCAACAGTAGGTGGGAGGGGTCCAAGAAGATGGTGGAATGGTGGGTACGGAGATTCACGGAGACTGTAGTGTAATCTTTATAATATGCGTGTAGTGTGAGTAAAATGATATAATTTTATTAATTTTGTTCTTAAAATTATATCATTTTGATCTAATACATTTAAATAACAATTCGCACGATAAATCAAAATAATGTAGTCTTAAAAAAACGGATGAAACTACGTTATTTTACCTGCACTACACGCGCATCTCAAAGAATTGAATTACAATTCTTCCAAATCCAGAATGAGGTGTCTAGTGTGCTTAGACAATTAGATGGTGGTATCGAGGACTCAAGTGACCTGAGTAGGCCGTTGTGATATTCATATTGGATTCATCTCAAACTCATTAATTTGGTTCAAATAGTATATTTTGTTTGGTTCCTCAATTGTTAACACAAAAAATTATTTTGATTTGACATTATCCATCAATATTTTGTTTGTATTATCAATTTGACGTGTCAAACAAAATACGTGTCAAACAAAATAAGCGATTGATCAAATTAATTAGCTCGAGATGAATCCTATAGTAGAGGGAATCTATTGCATAGCAAACGTGTTGTACAACAAATTAAAAACGACGTCATTTGAGCATAAAAATGAAGACTTTTATAAGTAAGAGTATGTTCAAAATAGTATTTTGTGCGTCAAAACGATATCTTTTTTATGCACAACACGCGTTGCTGTGCAGTAGGACCTCCAAATCATGCACACCAACCTATTGTACCCTAGACACAACAAGCATCCCAAACGGTATGGAATGAAGCTAATCTCGGTAATTTGATAAGCACTAAAATTGATTACGTTTTGATTCACTCATCTTTAGAAGTAATTGATTTTTACAATTTTTTTGGGTAAGTTAAATCAAGTTTCTATGAGCCTTGGCATCGTAAGTTTTCATTCCATCAAGTTTTTGAAATTATGTTTTCATCCCATTTTTACATGGTTCGATATTTTTACCATTACTGTTGAGTATTACTTTACCTTTATATCATATTTTGAGTGAAAACATATAATTACTAATTTAGTAGGTTGAAATCATGGCATTAAATTTGACTTGAAATATGAAATCAAATATGGTAAAATATATTTAGTGAATCTTGAGAATATCATAGAAACAAAGAATCACTAAAAAAATGTTCACTGAAATCCAAAAGATATTCACTAGAATCTGAAACACATTAATCGAAATCTATTTTAGTTTGTGGAGATTTTTTTTAATCATTGTTTTTGTTCTTTATAGGGTTTTATAGTTTCTTTAATTTATCTTTCTAAATTCGATTTCTTATATTCGTCATACTACATGTGGATAAATATATCATATCTTAAATATAAACAGTATGATAAATTATTATCATTCTAGACTGCATTGTGGTAAATTTATTGATGACAAATTATGATGGTAAATTTGTTATTTTTTTCTACGTGTGATAATAAATTTGCTTATTGGACAGTTAATTTGTTAGGAGAGATGGTAAATTTGCTGTCCTTTATTAAACTGATAGTAAATTTGTAACTTTTTTCTACATGTGATGATAAATTTGCTTACTTGATGATAATTAATTTGGTAAGGTCGATGCTATATTTACAACTATTTTCTACATGTTGTGATAAATTTACTCATTTGATGATTAATTTGATGAGGTACTGATAGGTCACCTAGAGGGGGGGCGGGAGAGGGAGTGAATAGGGTGACATTCAATTTTCGTTGTTTTCAATTAACTCAAGATAAACAATTAAATGCAATGAGATAATCAAATAAGTAAGCACAAAGAAAATCAAGAGACCTTGATTTTTATAGTGGTTGGGCGATGTGCTCAGTCCACTCTTAGTGACGTTTCCCTGAGCTATCACAGTTTCTATTATGAATCAGTAACTTATACAAGGTTGATTTTATAAGGCCCAACTCCTCTTACACAAATACTCTTACCGATACACGCGGACCGACAAATCTTGTTTGATACACACAGACTAAGTTTCTTGCGATCTTATCTCAATCTTAGTAGATGCAAACTAGGTTTCTACCACTCATTTGTTCCTTCTTAGTACATGTAGACTAAGCTCAGAACATCAGTGAGGTGGTGCGACGTGAATAGTATCCATACACACAAATATGACAGTGAACAAAAAACTCCTAACGATATCACATTGGAAAGGTTCACTCTCTCACAAGGTGGGTATGTGGTGTGTGAAGATATCTCGAAGGATTTATAAATGAAAGCACAGTTTAGACATTTGGGAGAAAATCACCATTGGAGGATCTTGTCTGAAGAAGATAATGAAGAGTACAAGTCTCAAGTGGATTGTTCTTCATTTTTCCTCAACGTCAACCTTTGTATGCTCAACCTCTTCACTTTCATAGAAAGCCTTACCCTTCGATGAAGAATCAGCCAACTCATTTGATCCTAACGTTCATCAACTATACAAGGAGAGAACATAACTGTAAACCCCTAAAAGAGCTCTAACGGTAAAATAAATGAGAGTAAGTAATTAAATTCAAATAAGCAATTATCTTTAGTGAGCATAGATGATAAATTAATGTAAATATGAGAGATATTAAGGGGAGATGAAAATCAGATATTGACCAAACAAAGATAACCTAGTTTGGATTTCAATCCGGAAATTCGGATTCCTGGCCGGATCCTTGACCGGCTGAGCATCTGGCTTAGGAGAGAGAAGCTGCACCTTCCTTCTCTCGTTTCCTATTTTTTCTCTGTTCTTGCTAAGGTTAAAAATGCAATAATGCACTTAACAAGATCAAAACAAAACCAATGCATTTCATGTATCAAACATGATTACAGACTTGAAGAAACAACTTTTAAGCCAAGATTCAATAGACCACTTACACATTAAAACATTATCAAATTCCAAGCATTTATCAAGTTCGAGCACCATCGAACACATACCGAAAAACATCATCAAAAACATATTACGTTTCAGGTACCATAATTCATTCTGACATTTACCGTATGGTTAGTTTGCTTTTGATAGTAAATTTTATTTTAATGGTAAATTTGTTGAGCTGAATTTACTGTATTGTCCAGTAAATTTTCTTCTTGTGATCAATTTACTTTTTAAGGTAAATTTGTTTTTGATGGTGAATTTGCTTTTAATGGTAAATACAGTAAAATTACAGCATACTATACTACATGAATAAGACTGTATGATTTTCATGTTTTAAACAGAAAAACTACTTTTGTGACAAAATTCAAGAAAAATCCAGACGAAAAACTTGAAATCTAAAAACATTTGTCATAATTATAATCTCACAATAGCAAGATGAAACCCATTCAGTTTACAAAATTCATTCAGTCCAAAAAAATCAATTAACAAAACAGGTGCGTTATCATAGACTCATTCATCCTACATATCATGTAAATCAAAACATCAGGGGAAAACAAACAGGTCGAAATATAGATGAAAACCTAACTTAGGAGCCAATACAAATCGAATCAGAAATTATAAGATGAAAGCAGAGCGATAGCAACATTCAAATCTACCAACAAAATTGTGTTTCAAATGGTTGTAGTTTCAAGCCCTAAACTGCCGTTGTCATCCATAACCGAAAACTCAGTCGCCTTTTTCTACAAATCTACATCCTGCAATCTCAATTAGGGGGTGTCGAACTAATATATAAAGAGACTGAGCGTATCCCATTGTTTTAGGGGTATTGCTGAAATTGTGTAAATTTTAAAATTAGGGTAAATTGGGTATGTTTTAAAAAATATGATCAAAATATAACCTTAAAAAATGAACATGATGAAAAATTAGTTAACACTTATGGATAGGATAAAAAATAAATGCTCCATCTTTTTTAGTCCTCTTTCTTAATTCATGTAATTTAAATATCGTTCTTTCATATATAAATTGATAAAAACAAAGTGAGATAATGCATACGAATGAAATGAATAAAGATTAAAGAAAACTTATAAACCAAATGGTGGCAATCACTGATCTCTTGAAAATTACGTGACATTATTCATTATTTTATTAAGTATTTTTTAGTGAGTTCAAGATTATAGGAATCAATAATCTTAAACATAACTGGGTAAATTTGTTTTCCATCTGATCATCCCCCATAAGCCACACTTCAAGAATACCATGAAATATTTCTGAACAATTTTGACTTTACAAAGAGCCTATTTCTTAACGACAGCAGATATTATTGATGTTTAATGATTTTTTGTTTAGTTTTTTATTAAAGTTTTTAAACTAACAATAGTTTTGACCAGAAAATATAAAAATATTGATCAAAATTAAACAAAGTCCAAATAAGACAACTTTAGAAATACTAATAACAAGGAATTTGTTTAGTATTTTGGTCATAATTTTAATTTTGATCTATGCGAGTGCACAAAAATTTCTTTGTAGAAAAAGTTAACTCATCGATCTGCGGTCCAACACACAAAATCTCTAACTCACCAAAAACTTAATCTACAAAAGAATATGCCATTGAAGAATTCTCCGTCTTTAGTTAGCAGAAAGACATTTTGATTAAGTGAGTACTGATCAATCAATCAAGTTCTAAAATTCATGTGTGTAATAATAAATTATAGCATACTTCTACCCTGTGGGTGCCTGTCTTTTTATAGAGGTTCTCCCTCATGCAATTTGAGTCATTCTCTATCTCTTAATTTATTTGAGACGGATTAAACTTTTTTATAAATGGCCCCTAACGAGATAAGTCTTCTTTGGACTCTTCAAATCTTGTCTCTTATGGTTAGAATTTAATTCAAGTGTTAACTCTTCACTATTAGTTGGATTAATCTAGAACTTCTCATCATTGTTTGTTTAAATATAGTCTCAAATTATGTGGGTCTGAAACTTATCTTAATTTTGTTAAAATTTAATAATAGTTATATAACCATCTTTCTCAGATCGATAAATATAATTCTCTGCTCGACAACATGTCCGTGTACAAGAGCACTATGCTGTCAAATTGACTTTTGCTCGATAAAACCCCAATTGGATTAGTCAACTTTTACCTCTTTCAATTGCCTCCAACTTTGGCAAATCTTTGTTGAGCATGTAGAGTAAGCAAAACTTACCTTTCCTTATTTCGCTGTGCACCCCTTGGTTGGATACACTTCGCTCTGGCGAGTATTCTCTCTTTGTCTATTTGAAGTCGTAAAATTGCATTTAATGCTAGGCGACGTGCATGTCAACTTTATGAGGAATTGACGTGTCCGTCGGCACGTGCCACTATAACGTTTATTTTTAGAGCTTATATTTACATCTTACCTTTACTTTTTCACCTTAATTATTTCTTCTTCCTTTTAGTTTTTTTTGGAACTCTTCTATCTGTCCGCCTTGCCAATATCTCTAAGCTCTACCAAAAATACTCTCGGAATCCCTTCTTCTCCATAAGTCCTTTTCTAGTACCTGTTTCTTTTTCTCTATTCGGTTGATCTCTTTTTGCACTTAGAATGAGATTTTTTGGATCTTTACGTAGCATCCCTAAAAAGATGGCTGAATTCTGCATCAATTTAATGTCTTGGATGACATTGTTATCATCCTCGCCGTCGCCGATGTTGTTTGCAAAGGGGTGACCTAGGACACCTTACACATCTCAATAGCCACCATAGTTGAAGGCGAGGCTAGATTATCCATTCATACTCTTCTCCATTGAGTCTTGTCTTGGTATAAACTTAGCCCCGTGCAAGTCTCCAATAAGGTTTTTAGCATAGTCATGCGCATAGCCTAACTAAACAAAATTTGAAGTACCGATTTGGATCTCTAGGATATTCAGTACAACTGTGTCATGGCTAGGGAGAACTCGGGGATCTATTACTTTAAGATGCATAGAAACTGAGAACGTATAATCACCGATCTGCCATTCTACTTGTAGCGATGACGACAATTTCCTCAAATTCGTGGGCAATTGGAAATTTGGCCTCAATGTCACTTAGAAGAACACCCTACATGTTCGGGAGACCCTGTTAATATTTCTTGGTTTTCTTACCTTTATTTTCTTGTTCTTGATTTTTTCTAAGTTTGTAATTGATTCTTGATTTCTATTTTGCAACTCCCAACTACAACGTCTACACATCTTGTTGAGATACAACCTAAGCTACAAGTGGTTGTTTAGCTAAAGATCGATCTCCATGTTGTTGAGATTCGCCAAACACTGACATCCAAGAAGCAATACCTCTTCCATTTTCGAGAGAACCCAACTCGGTTACCATTGCAAGACTAGTCCCTTCATCTTCTTCATCTATATGCACATTGGGCCCCCTCCCTACCCAGTAAAGCCCAACTTTCCAACTATATAGTCAACTTCTGACGAGGAAGCCGCCTAAGCTGAGAGGTAAAAGCAAAGACCAAACCGTGATGGCTTTCTCTCTCCAAAAAAAAACATAAAAATTAAAGAAGGGTGGGGCATCCTCGACCCAATCAAGTATCCCTCAAGATCTCACACAACTCCAAGTGCCTCCACAACCCATAGACTTGGACCCAATGGTGCCTGGTGAGGTCACTACACCCCCCAAAAAAGGGGCTCAAGTAAGACCCCAATCAACCTGCCATTCGATAGCACTTTCGAGGTTCCCATGTCAAGATATGGAACCCGAGCATCAGCCTCATCCTCCTTTTTATCAGCTCGAGAAGAGTATCCATCAGGTTCATGGCAAGAGACTCACACAACTTCTCACGAACGAACAAGCCTAACTTCAAAGTGGCTACAATGTACTTGTCGACACCGTCCTCAATCTCCTTGTAAAAGGTCCAATATATAGCTACTTGTGTAGTCCAGATTAATCATCCGTCTTATTCTTAATAGCCATAAGAGAATCACACTTTTTGACCAGGCTCAGTTAGTTAGAAACCTCACTAAGAACTCCTCTACCAATTATGTAAAGACCCGAAAAATTTTGCGTTTTAAAATATTTATTGGGAATATGTTGCGGGATATTTGGTTGGTTTAATTTTTATATGATACAGGACTTTTAGTCGCTGGACTCAGGCCTGGAGATATAATTTCGTTACGTACACGTTATGAGAAGTGTTGGTGTCATTTGGAAGGGGGGGGGGGGGGGGGGGGGGGACCA
>JABCMJ010039318.1:0-10608 GCA_014822125.1 Arbutus unedo | reverse complement strand
GTGAAGTTGGAAATCCCTAATGGAGCTGTGATTGCGAACAAGGTGATTTTACTTCCATCAACCAACGTTTTTTTTTCTTCAAATCATACCTGTTTGTGAAGTTCATTATAAAGCTTTTTGAAAATTTTCATCATCTGCAGGAAATCACCGGCCTGGAGGATCTTTAAAGCGCTGTTGGTTGTCTTCTTAAACTTGTAATACCGAGTCTCGTTTGTTTTGGCTGGTGTAAAATTTCATGGTAGTACAATAAATGGGTCAATTTTGTTTTCTGCTTAGTGACTACAGAAATGCTTGTGAAACCTTTGCTCTAATGAAGCCAAGCCCTTTCTGTAGCTACATTTTGCTAAAACTTTGAGCCTCTATAAACACAATCTTTTTTCAGCTTCTATTGAAGTTATTACTCTAGGCCTTCATTCTCTCTACCCACAAGTGCTAAGCCCTCGTTTTGAACTTATAATCCTCCAAAATCCTCAGTGTATAGAGATCCTTATTTTAGGCATTATTTAAAGCACTTAATTTAACATCCTTTCAAATGTCGGAAAGGTAAAAAAAAGTACGAGAATATTTAATTTTTTTTGTATTTTTTGTGTGTTCAGTTAGTAATAAAAGGTTTGGGACCAATGTTTTCAACTTTCCCGCTGAGATAAGTTTTTTTTTTTCAAAACGTGTCCTGCAAAAAACATATAATTTGTAGAAATTTTATTTTTACACTAGTTTTTATACAATAAGATTATTGATTATTAGTTTTTTTAATAAGTTTCTTTTATCAAAATGAACACGTGAATACGTTCTCTTTTTTAAAAAAAAAAAAAAATTTCCTAAAAAAAATTTAGGAATAATTTTTTTATATTAATTTTTTGATAAATGAATAGAAATTGGGGCAGGGGCGGACTAGTGAAGTCGGGAGGAGTTATTAAGTGCTTTTAGAACACAGGTGTTCTAAGTCTGCTTTCTTCTATCACGTATTTATGTGTACAATATTTGTATGATTTGGAACTAAACTTGGACACCATGTTGTGGTGTCTTTGTATTACTGAATAATTTTGTCTTGTTTAAGTTAATTAACAAATTAAGAATACACGAGAAGAAGAGAATAAAATGAGAGACGAGTTACGAGTGAGCAATGAATAAACAATTCGGTCTTGAAAATTTATTGCCAGGCACTCATTCCTGTTGCATAACTTACATGTTCCATTGGGGTTGGCTTGGGTGTTTGGTCTTCTTGGACTATCATGAAATAGGGGGAGTTTGGGGGAGTGAGGTGGGTGATCATAATGGAGATCATCTAATATAAAGATTTGTATTATTTATGTGATGTAAAATAAGATCTAATCATTATAATACTATTTAAGCGATTCGCGCAGTTTATTCTGAAAACAGTAATTTAAAACTTTCATGTATTAATTATGATCCTATATTAGTAAAGATTTAAGAGAATTATAGTTTTTAACATCGTTCTATTTATAATTTTTTAATTTCAATTTGTAATTTTAATTTTTTTAATTCTTCTTATCTACACAAATAAAAAAATTGACAAAAATTTATATAAATAAAGACAAAATATCAAATAATATTCATTGTTTTCACCAAAAGCAATAATTCATTCCAAAGTCAGCTTTAATTACTCATGAAATTTTATGTTCACAGTCGGACCAACGAATTCTATACAATTTGACATCTGTTTGAGTTTATTTTTTATTTTTAGTAAATTTTTTTAGTTTGTAAATATACTTGTATACTTTAGATTCTTTTTGTTAGATTAATTAATAAATTAAAAAATAACAAATGTAAAAAAAATTAAAGTTAGTCAGTTTTACACCACCTAAAAGGAGGTGAATTTAAGGCGGGTGCATTTCCCTCTCTGCTCTCTCCCTCCCCCTCTCTCTGCAATCTTTCCCCTTGTCTTTTCCCACTCTGCTCGCCGGCAGAGATATCTCCAAATTAGTCTCTTTCTCTCCCCAATTCTCTATATATACCACACTTGTGCACGAACACTTTTCATATTGTGTGTGTGAGAGAGAGAGAGAGAGAGAGAGAGATGGCGTTCGAGAAGATCAAGGTCGCCAACCCCATTGTTGAGATGGATGGTGAGATATCAAATCCCTCTCTTTATGCAATACATGGTTTATTTGTTACGAGATTGTTCGATATCTGTAGCTCCAATTATGAGATATAACATCCGTCTATTATGTACGAATTTGTAGATAGACACTGACATCACGTTCTGACTGAACTTCAGAAGAATGTCGTAATTAAAAATTTTCATAGTCAAATTGACTTGCTTGGACTGTTTCAGCCGTTACAGATTAGCTATGCTTGCATGTATGCCGCCTTGTTGATCTCCGTGTGCTAGGTTCACTGTATACTAGTTCTGGTTTTAGTTGGAATGATGCTGAAGCACTAAAAGAACTAATTTTGAGCAAGGAGGATCCAATTATTGAATTACTATACTGATTTTTTGAGTTAATTTTACATGATCACTATTTAGAAAGAACTCAAAAGAAAGTTAATTTTTTTTACGTTTATTTTTGTTCGATGTGCGTTGAAAATGTGGCGGATCTAGTGATTGAAGATGCTTCGATTGCTGCTGGTATGAGTTATTGGACCTCTTACGCTTAATAGCCAATTTTGCTATCAGCAATGAAAATCAGACTGAATTCCCCACCGCACACCTTTAAAGGTTAAACTATTCACGTGAAGCTTAAGCTTTCAGGTTGGATACAAAAGTTTCTTCAAATAGGTTCCATGTTGATGGGTGAAATATTAATCAAAAGCGTGCAAATAGCAATATGAATGATCCTTTATTTCAATTGCAGATGCCCCTCTTGATCTTTAATAGGCTCATGCGGACCTTATTTATTTCAGAAGATGTGGCGAATTAATCGAGATACAATTTGCATTTGTTTCTTAGACATTGTGGAAAGATTTCAAGGCATTCCAGTATTCTGATTTTAGCTGGTGAAAGAGTGTTTTTCAATTATTATGAAGATGTTCAGCACTTTTGTCTTTTTAATTTCTAGCATGGAGGGCGTGGGTGCTACCTATTCTGGAAGCAAACGTGCATGCCTTACATTATTCTGTTGTGAGGAGCTTGACTAAAAAATGGTAGCTTTAACGAATCTTTCAATAGTTCATAGCTTGGACTAACAGAAGGAAATGCCTAGTTTTTTTTTCGTCCATCAAGAAATGCATTGTTTTTTATATGGCGACGAACCTTGGGGGAAACCTAGTTCTATGTATGTCTCTACACAGAGTGCAAAGGTAACACTAGATGAGTTGAAAATAGGACCTCCATTTCATTTGGGGCGGTCCCTTATCAACTGACCTACCCCTTTGGGGTGTGTGGATGTCTCTTTGTTTAGGTTGCGTGGAAGTTATTTGTCTTTATGGAGACTGGTGCTGCCTACATTTCTTTATTGAAGAGTTTTTTTTCTTCCTGAAACCATTTTGTAAGATATGAAAAAAATTGGAAAGCTAACATCTGAGAGAACCAATAGATTAAAGCTTGGAAATTCCTTTGGCTTATAGGGGAACAGAAATCGTCTTTCTTTCTCCAGCTTATAGTATTCTGTATTCTATGATGCAGGAGATGAGATGACTCGAGTCTTCTGGAGATCAATAAAGGATAAGGTAGAGTTCCTTGTTAAGTTCATGTATCATGATATCCTTTCTAGGTTTATGTTTTATCTTTAGTTTATTTCTGTTAAAGCCCTCGCAAATTTGTAGTATTCATGTTTGTGTTCATGTATCTCAGCTTATATTCCCCTTCGTGGAGTTGGATATTAAGTACTTTGACCTGGGCCTTCCTCATCGCGATGCAACTGGTGATAAAGTTACTATTGAAAGTGCAGAAGCCACTCTTAAGTAAGAATTAATATAAATTGTGAACACCTCTCTCTCTTTCTCTGCGTTTCCAATCTACCAAGTCACGAACTACTAGTACTATCCTTAGGTATAGGCATATGTATTTATACTTGTTGTCTTGGTATCTGATGAGTATGGTGAATCTTAGGTACAATGTAGCAATCAAGTGTGCAACCATTACTCCAGGTAGATGAGTTCACATGCAAATAAATGATCGCCTTGGATCCTCTAAGTTTTCATTGCACTAGTGGTGATAATAGTAAATGGTATGGCAATTTGCAGATGAAGCTCGTGTGAAGGAGTTTAATCTGAAGCAGATGTGGAAGAGTCCTAATGGTACCATTAGGAATATTCTCAATGGTTGGTGAACTTGGTACTTGTTCCCGATATGGTAACTGTAAATTGCTTGACATATCCATCTGTGATGGCCCCTCATTATTGGCACTTGCTGCAGGCACTGTGTTCAGAGAACCAATTATTTGCAAAAACGTCCCCCGGCTCATCCCAGGTACTTAATTTTGCTTGCATTCTCCTATATGATACAGTAGTGCTGAATTGTTGCTATCCTTTCTAGGGTGGACAAAGCCTATATGCATTGGAAGGCATGCATTTGGAGATCAATACAAAGCAACTGATGCGGTCATCAAAGGACCTGGAAAGCTCAAATTGCTGTTTGGTAGAGTTGTTTTGTCTCCTCCGCCTTACACGCTCACAGTACTTGTTAATGTATTGTGCTCACAAGAAAAGAGTGCTCAATATGTATGCAGTACCAGAAGGAAAAGACGAGAAGACAGAGTTGGAGGTTTACAAGTTCACTGGTGCTGGAGGAGTAGCTTTGTCCATGTACAACACTGACGAGGTTTGAGTTTGCAATTTCTTTTTTGGTATGGTGAAGTTACTTTCTAGATTGCAGCAGGCAACTCAGTTCGCCTTTTGTTAACATGGCACACAGTCCATTTATGCTTTTGCTGAAGCTTCAATGAACACTGCTTACCAAAAGAAGTGGCCTCTTTATCTTAGCACAAAAAATACTATTCTTAAGAAATATGATGGAAGGTATGCAGATTTCTTTTCTTTCTTAACTTGTTTATGATCTCACTTTTCCTTCTAATTGCGTTCTGCACTTCTAATCTTGTATATATTCATTGTCACGTCTGAACGTGTCTAAAACACCTTATTTTCACATTGTTTTCTGTCTATTTGTGAAGGTTCAAGGATATATTTCAGGAGGTGTACGAGACCAAGTGGAAATCAAAGTATGAGGCTGCCGGGATATGGTGAGTAGCTGAATACTTACGGTCCGTTTTGGAACATCTTTTAAGCCATCTTTTTTTAATTCAGAAGAAATACAAGCATGCTTTCCCAGTTTCCAGTGAACGACATATTTCAGGGATCTAAATGATTGAGTTGGTAGGTACGAACACCGACTCATTGACGATATGGTTGCTTATGCTCTTAAGAGTGAAGGTGGTTATGTGTGGGCATGCAAAAACTACGATGGGGATGTGCAGAGTGATTTCTTAGCACAAGGTTTGTACAAAAAACTCTGCATCGCCAAAGTAACAGAAATTAGGCTTCTATGTGTGACTTGGTTTGTGTACATGAATTGAGTGGTTTGCTAAATGGATTGTTACAGTATTCATCTAAGCTTTCTGAGCTTTGTGTACTAAAATCTTCTGGCTGCATTCTTACAGGGTTTGGATCTCTAGGTTTGATGACGTCTGTCCTGGTATGTTTATTTTTCAAACAAACGCAGATTCAATGACTTGTACTCTTTTTCGTTAGTGGCCCTTTTTTGATGTATCAATGCCTTGGCGTGAGTTAAGTTCTTGGTTTCCCTGTTATGATTTTGTGTTTGGCCTCCAGTTGTTTGTTCCCCCCGTTTCTCTTCCCTTGTATCCTTTTGTACATACATTCCTTATAATTTCTTCCCAATATCACTGAACTCAAGTCTCAAAGCATACTAAAATGATTTATTTCTTGCTTTATTGCTTGAGTGGTTCCTTAATGTGAACCTGTAGTTTGGATTTCAATCTGCTGTTAATTGGTTGCAGGTATGCCCTGATGGAAAGACTATAGAAGCTGAAGCAGCCCATGGCACTGTTACGCGCCATTTTAGGGTTCACCAGAAAGGTGGTGAAACTAGCACAAACAGCATAGCCTCGATCTTCGCGTGGTCCCGCGGGCTTGCACATAGGTGTTTGATTATGATTACGTTTCTTATTAAGCTGGCTTCCATTGATCTTTTGCTATCACACACATTTTTTTTATGATGTAAATAGTAGAGTGCAAATGTTTTCATGATAACAGAGCGAAGTTGGATGACAATGCCAGACTCTTGGACTTCACTGTGAAACTAGAAGCAGCTTGTATTGGAGTTGTGGAGTCTGGGAAGATGACCAAGGATCTTGCACTTCTAATCAACGGATCTAAGTAAGTGACTGTATCTTTATGGGCATTGTTCTAGCCCATTCTTCTTTGCGTGATTTTGTGTGGTAACCATTCATACATGGTGCAGGCTTAATAGACAACACTATTTGAATACAGAAGAGTTCATTGATGCTGTGGCAGACGATTTGAGGGCAAGACTTTCTCACTTAGCCAAACTGTAGGTGCGTATACTTTGCCTACATGGCTTGACAGTTAGTGAAGTGATTGCGTTTTAATGTAGCGCTAGTGATCAAGTTCTGGAGCAAACTGTTCTGTTGTTGCATCATAGTATTGTTTTTCTGGTTTTATTTGAATTCCGAATCCCGCGTTTTTGGCATTCAGAGGTTGTTTTTCCTCTTCTTTTTCTTCTTGCGATGGTAGTGTTTGTATGGTTTCTTACTCCCTGTTTCTTTTACTTCCAGATAGGTGATCTGAAGGCTGCAATCGCGATTTCCCCTCTAGGATGCAGAGGACAAATCTGTCTGCACCTGGTCCACAAAGAACCATTCTGCGAACCCAAGCGCATCTGAAATAAAGTACTTTTTTTTACATAGGCACTTGTAAACTTACACCGGGTTTCTGGAAGAAGAATAAATGGGATTTTGTGAAAAATAACAAATGGGAGAATATTTGGGTAGTTGTTTATTCGTTTCTTTCGTTTCTTTTTTCTTTTCTTTTTTTTTTCTGGTGAAGGGTGGGTGGGTTCTGTTATTTGGGACCTGTGATTTCTATAGGGCATCAACTTGGCCTTTTGGTAGCTTGTTTTTCCCCATGTTTTAATTCATTCATATTTATTTGGTTTTGGTGTTTGGCTGCTTATCTTGGTCATTCATGGGGACATCTTAACAGTCTGGAAATAGAAGTGCTGTTTACGCATTGCATTGACTCAAGCCATGTGGAGACTATGTGTACGTACTCTCATTTACAGATCCACCGATGTACGTAAGTCTCTTTAAAATAATGTGGATCTCACGTGTATCAGACTGTTTCGAATATATCTTTGTCTGGACTTGCGTATGAAAATTGTGTGTAGACTTACTTGTTATGAAAACAAATGTATCAAGAGTCGTTTAAGTCAAATTTGTGTTGCGCAACACATTAAACGAATTCGAGTTTTTTTCCGAATATCTGTATCTTAAACATTTTTCTTAATTTGTGACATTAGCAATAGTATGGCATTGGATTAGGTTTTTCTTATTGTGCTGGCATTCTAGATTTATGGTGAGCTAGATTCGGACTTTAGAAAACAATTCAATTTTGATAGTCCAAAGCGTTTTAATAGTTTAAATTTATTAAAGAATTTTTTTGGTAAGAATAATCTCTCTTTGAAAAGAACTTTTTAACAAATTTAAATCATTAGAAACACTTATGAACGGTTGAAAATTTCAAAATTGTTTTTTA
Organism: Arbutus unedo; assembly: GCA_014822125.1. Lineage (NCBI taxonomy): Eukaryota > Viridiplantae > Streptophyta > Magnoliopsida > Ericales > Ericaceae > Arbutus > Arbutus unedo. The sequence goes on along the minus strand of JABCMJ010039318.1, from coordinate 2,913 downwards.
TAATCAAATTTACAGAAGTTATAATTTCACAACTATTTTTGTAGCCGGCCAATTTTTGATCTAGTGATCGAAAAATATTGGGTATCATCTTACGACAAATAATAACTGCGTGATTAATGTGCGATGGATTATTGTATAGAAATGATAGGGAAATTATATTATTTTATGACCTTTTTGATACGGTAATGAGTCACAAAAATGACTTTGACATACTCATTTTGGTACGAAGATGAAATTGATTTAATGAGTCAAACAAAGAACAAGAAATAAAAAAAATTAATTTCGATTTTTCTATAAAAGAATAATTTGTAATAAATAGATTTTGACATACCTAATTTCTGCTACATCTTTTAACCGAAAATTTTCCTCCTAATTTCGGTTGCGGCGATTGTTTCCCACATCCCTAAGAAAAGCGCGTGTGGAAAGCAAATTTAATTGAGTAATCTTATAGTTAACGAACCCCCCACACCACACTTAATAAATCCACCCCCTCCCTTCGAACTACTCACTCACCCGTTTCGGGCGCCTGCACTTCTCTCTCTCTCTGACAGCGGGAATCGAGATCTGTTCTCCCTCCCCCCTTCTCTCTCTAGCTCTCGCCTCAAATCGGAAACGCCCTCTTTCTCTCTCTCTAGAACTGTTTGTAGGGTTCATGAGAGAAATGAAGAAACAGACGGGGTGGTTCGTCGTGGTCGCTTTGCTACTCGTAGCGTGCTATGTAACGGAAGTGAGATCGGATGGGTCAGATCACAAGTACAAAGCTGGAGATCCGGTCCCTCTCTACGCCAACAAAGTCGGCCCTTTTCACAATCCTAGGTACAGATCTCCGTCCCTTGATCTATTCTGATGTGATTCTATCTTGATCTTGTTGTCAGTTACTCGTATAGCTGTTAAATTTCTGGGTTTTTGGTGATTTCTGCAATTTACTTATGGAGCTTCTGATGGATAAATATGTAGATATGTACGTTTGTATGTATGCATTTAGGCTTATAATTTAGGTAAATCTCGATAATGTATGTTAGGGTATATGGATTTGAATAGACCGAATTAAATTCGGGAAAGATCCTGCCTTTGTGGATCAAGAGAGCAAGTATAGTGTTTTTGCAATACGAAAAAAAGACGTGCAATTCCTACAGATCAGGGTAATACATGCTAGCTGGGGTCGAGCTTGGCATGAAATTGATCAGTGATGGTTGAGCTGAATGTTGAATTCAAAAATTGGACTAAGTTTGGATGGTATGAGATAGGGTAGTAAGAAGTAGTTTTGCTTCTTTGTGCAAATGAGTTGACCAGTTGTTTTTAACTCAAGGAATAATAATGTCACCCCCTCAACTTTAACCAAATCGAGAGTTGGAATGGTTTGTGGGTTCCAAACCCGTAAGCATATGTATAGGGCCGTACACACCCGCGCGCACATTTATAGGTATGATGAGAGATTGTAGATAACCACCAATGGTAGGTATACCTATATGGTAGCTCAACCCATATCTGAAGGCCCTGTTTTGACTAACTTTTATTAAGTTTTTTAAGAAAGCAAATCTGTTCGGGCATTTTTGAAGGGTGAGATGAAAACATGGACTGCAAACATAAATATTCAAGGTCCCAATATATACGCCTAATGTTTATCGAAATAAAAAACTTGAGTTCGTGAGTTCATTTTGAATTGTGGATGAAGCCAAGACTTTTATATCTGTATTTGTTGGTGGAATTACAGTGAAACTTGCTTTGCTTATTGTGGTTGTTGGAGTTACCACAGTACTTTTTCTTGATGATGGGCTGATACACTCTTTTTTTGTCTTTTCAGTGAAACATACCGCTATTTTGATCTGCCTTTCTGCATGCCAGGTTCCCATTTGGCCATCCTTCTCCTAGTTTATGTATGTTTTAGTTTCAGTTTTTGTGCATGGAACTTTACATCACCAGTGGGATGTCATGGCAGATCACGTCAAAGAAAAGAAGGAAGCTCTTGGTGAAGTGTTGAATGGAGACCGGTTAGTCAGTGCCCCCTATAAACTTGACTTTTTAGCTGAAAAAGATTCCGAAGAAGTTTGCAAGAAGAAGTTGACAAAAGAAGAAGTTGCTCAGTTCCGGAGTGCTGTCATAAAGGACTACTACTTCCAAATGTACTATGATGACTTGCCCATCTGGGGTTTCTTGGGAAAAGTTGACAAAGAAGGCAAAGCTGATCCTAGTGATTACAAATATTACCTATTTAAGCATCTTCAGTTTGAAATCTTTTACAATAAGGATAGGGTCATTGAGATTAATGTGCGGCCAGACGCTACCACTCCTTATGAAAAGAGGATGGACAAGTACTCACAGTCTTCTTCACTACCGCATCACTTGGAAATCCATTGGTTTTCGATAATCAATTCTTGTGTGACAGTTCTCCTCTTGACTGGTTTTCTTGCCACAATCCTAATGCGAGTCCTGAAGAATGACTTTGTTAAGTAAGGAATATTTCTTATTATTGTCTACTACTTCACATTTAAGCCATTATTTATGTGGTCTTATGCATACTTTTTTCATTTGAAAAAGGTATGCTCATGACGAGGAGACAGCTGATGATCAAGAAGAAACTGGGTGGAAGTACATCCATGGTGATGTTTTCAGGTTTCCTAAGAACAAGTCTTTGTTTGCTGCAGCTCTTGGTTCTGGCACTCAGCTATTTACCCTGTAAGGTTTTTTTCAAAATTTTAGTTTTTTATAAAAACAATCTTGATTGAGCAAGTTGCTTTCATCAATCAATGAATTTAATCAATGTTCATTTTTTGTCAGTACAATTTTTATCTTTATACTTGCGCTGGTTGGTGTTTTCTATCCATACAACCGAGGAGCTCTGTTCACTGCGCTGGTTGTCATATATGCGCTTACATCCGGGATTGCAGGCTATACGGCAGCCTCTTTCTACTG
>JABCMJ010039316.1:0-28370 GCA_014822125.1 Arbutus unedo | reverse complement strand
TTTTTGGGCTAAAGATTGGTAATGTCACTATGATCTGATTTGTTTCTTTTCTTAGTTATGATATTGGTGCTGCAGGCGGAAGTAAATTATTTGGGACAATTTGAATGGTTAAAAAAGCCCTAGACGAATAAAGCCACCATGGACGAAGAAAAATAGTCAATTTCGGAGAAGGGGAGTGGCAGTTGGATGGCATGGCTCAATAAGTCTCTCAACATTAAGATATATTCGGCCTTCAATGTGTTAAGAATTGTTCAGAGATGTATGGTTGTTGGGTTTATTTATTTGAAGTGTGTTTTTCTTTTTTATTTGGTTCTTGGAATGACTTTCTTTTTAGAAATTTTGGGGAATATGCTGCTGATTGATTGGTTCTCTTGGTAAAATTTAAGGGTATAAGGCCATGTGATGTGTTATGAAGCACGGACACTTCTATGAAATCATCATATTTGTGTCGAGCGAGGATAGAGGGACACACAAAGGACACATACGGTACCCACCACGTGGTGCGCCCGTTAAACTTTATAATATTTTTAAGGGAGACACACGAGGGAAGCGGTGGGGACACTTGAGGGGCATGCCATATCCCCATGAGCTTCCCATTGTGTTAACCTATTTCCTTAAAAAAATGTAAAAATCTAATGAGTACTAGAAAGAGGTGTATCCCCGCTTATTTGACATGACTACATCGACCTAATAGAAGTTTCTATGCTCATTGATTCTCCTCTTGATTTGGTTTAGAAATGTGGCATGCTATGAAGCAAGAACACTCCTAGCTAAGAGGTCGTCATATGTATGTCGAACATGTGAAAACACAGCAACACGCGTAGGACATGTATGGTACACACCATGAGGCGTGCCAATTATATTTTAACACATTTTTAAGGGGGACACACGACGGGAATACGTGAGGAACACGTCATATCCCCGTGAGTGTCCCGTTGTGTTGTCGCCATGCTCCCTCAAAAAAATATAAAAACGTCATTGACACGTCATGTGATCGTGTACCTGTGTGTACGACACGAAAATCTGCCTTGCATCGAAACATTATTGACGGCTATCTCAATGACATTGGTCCATCTCAATGACATTTGTCCTACCGGGATATTTTATATCCTTCCCTCAATGCATAATGCTGTGTGTGTGAAATTTGTTCCATTTATTGGCACAAGAAAGTGTAATTTTGAATGGTTGACATGTGTTACATAATTTAACTTACGATACCTTCCATCTAAAAACCTTTTCATATTCATTGACATCTGAGCGTGTACCCAGGTGTCCTACATGGAAATCTTCCATGCACCAAACATTATGGATAGTTGTCTCAATGATATTGGTCCTAACAGGTTATCTTCGATCTTTCAATCCAAAATGTCGGACGAAAATTGTGTGCACTGTGATTAGTTCATTTATTTTAACATTTTATTAATTTTTCATTCACTATATTGGATATGAATTAGATTGTGCATACTTTGAATTTTTTTTACCTGAATTGTATTTGGTATTCGAGTTTGCATGCAGTTGTTAAAGTCGTAACTTTGTAAAAACCTTTGCAATATAAATTGCACTGCATTCTTTTTTTTAACAATTTTTTATTTTTAAAATTGAGATGATATTTTTATAGTTTCGTTTTTTACTACAACTTAATATCTAACTAATACAATTTCTTATCAAATTAGCACGCATTGTAGTGTGGAGATTTAGAACTTGAATATGTATCTCATCGGTTTGACGAAGTTTGGAGGATGTGATTCATTGTTTTGTCCAGTGCCTTCTTGTGAGCGTCTTTTCTTTTTTTTGCAAATTTTTTCTTTCACATAACCGATAGCAACAGAGAATACCTTTTATGCGTCATCCTATAATTAGTAATTACTGTCAATGGGCAATAATCAGTGTACTCATTTTTTGCAGATTGACTTTTTACGAACTTTTTTAATTTTCGATCAAGTGCCTTCAGGCACGGGCACGAGCATGCGCTAGTCAATATATATATTAAACAGAGAGAAAACCAAAAATATTAATATACATATATATCAGTACTAGTTGTAGGTATTTAGAATGATACGGTATTAAAGGTATTTGATATTTTTTTATGCTAAAACGGTACGTACTAACTAATACGGTACGGTATTGATAACTTTGGTCTGAAGATAGATAAAGGAGTTTTGCTATTATCATTTTGTACATCTAATTGTACATTATGTTTACATGTCATATCATATAACACTTAAAATTCATTAATTTGAACTCATATATCAAAGTTCATGTGACTCATCTTTACATTATATAATTAAAATATAAATTGTGCGACATGTCATATATACATGATATAAATTGTACCGGTTGTAGGCATTAAGTTAAGGGTAATTACAAAATCAGCTGGACTATCAAAAACAAAACAAAAAATTAAAATATTTCTAATTTCATAAATAGGGAGAAAGTACAATTTTAATCGGTACAACAATACGAAATACCAAAATAAAGTCGTTTTAAAAAGAAACAGTTCATAAAAGAGTTTACAAATATATTTGAGAGGCTCTAACCCTAACTAGGTAAATCATGGTTTTACAAAGTCCTCCTCCATGTGGATGCCGTCATTGGTAAGAAAAATTGGATTTGCTCCATCATCTTCGTCACTTAGCGTGAAAAGTCAGACATGCAAGAAAATTGTATTTTTATTTTTTTTATTAGCTTGTATCATGAGTTATGAGACTCAATAAGTTATTTTATCTTTAGTCTCATAGTATGTTCATAACGATATAACATGATACACATAGTTTAACGAAATCAATAACACGTAAAGTGAGAGAATAACAGTAAGGTAAAGTATTAATAAATATTGAGTCTAACAGTGAAAATATTCAAGTCTTATCTATTGAATTCATAATCTCAAAAGTTATTCAATTCTCAAATCCTCAAATATATTATACAAGTTCTCGACTTTCAAATCAACTGTTATGATCATAATAATTGTCACGTCATACCACCAATCATATCAAGTCCTTCGTTCACAACGATCAAAACGTTGGTAGCATTAACCAACATTCTATTGTCAAATCATTCTTCGACGTGTCGAGATGTCGAAAGCGTTCCCAATATTCATCATAAAATCAACAAGCATGTTAAAGTCTGTCGTTTCACAACGATCGAAACATTGACAACGTCACAAATATTCATCATTTCCAATTGATCGTATAGATGCCAAAACAGTAAACTAACATGCTAATCATTCTTCGACGTTTGACCATACAATTAATAACAATAACTTACATAGATTGAAAGCATGATATTAGTAAATCATGGCATGGTCAAATAATGTTTATGCAAACCGATGGTAATGCATGAATGGTCAAACTTGAGAATTCTGGGTACAATTATTTAGAAGAAGTGTAAATATGTCTTTTGCAAAGGCGTGAGAATAATTATATGATTGATTTTGCATAAATTGAACACATAATAATATGGCATATAAAATAATATTCATGCTAGACGAGGATAAAGTATAAATAACTTAAATTGGGGTCAATATGTAATTAGATGATACTAGAGTCAATAAGAAGTTTAGCATAATCTAGAAAGGTTATAGCGTATTCTCAATAGGGTTTTTGATAGGGTTAAGGGTAGATTCTAACCGGTTAAGGATAGGTTCTAACCGACTACGAATGATTTGCCAATGTTGGTCAATAACTAAAGTTGACCGATTAGGACGTGTGGTTGACTGGTTAGAGTATGGTTTCCAACTAGTGAATAGTGGCTAAGTGTAACTACAGGTTAGCGGTCATCGTGACCAATCAAGTTATAAACGTAACAGGTTAGGATGTGAGTTAATATCTAGGCAGAACCAAATAGTAATCGGTCAGGGTACAAGTGTGACCGGCAAGGGTGTGTTTTGGCATTATATAGTAATCAAGTGCGACTGGTTAGGGTGTGTTTAAAAGGTATAAAACCAAAACAACATAGGATCGTGATCGATCAGGGGTATGTTGTGACTGTTTAAAGTGTTGCCTTCTTCGATTAACATGTTGGATTTTCTCCGTTAAAATTTCGTTATGCTTTTTTGGATTCCACTAAACATAAGATTAGGGTTCAATAGTACGATGACTTACTCTAATTGATGAATGGAGCAAATATTCGAAATAATTTGGTTGAAATGGGGGAATGACAATGGGCCTCCTCTTTTGCTGCTCCTTCTCCTGCTTCCTTCTCTTCTCCTTTAAAATTCTCTTTCTTTGTAATGCTCAGATAGAAGGAGAAAGAATTTGATATTTATAGGCAAGAGCATGGAAATTGATGAAGATATCTCCGCAAGTAGACGATGAGAATAGTCTCTTAGAGATTAGTTGATGTGTGTATAAGCTAAACCGAACACTTTGAGTTATAAGAAAAATAACTTCACTAATTCTTGCAACCAGACTATCCCTTCTTTTGAGTTTGACAAAATGTAAATTAAAAATAGACAAGCCCCCCTTTAGTAATTGTTAATTGTTTGGATAAGATGAGATTGTTTTTTTTGGCAAAGGGAGATATATATAATTCGAGATATAAGAATAAGAACGAGATGGAATAAAAAAACACTCTTTAAGTCTTTTCGAATGTGAAGGACAAAAAAGAGTTTTTCTTGTTTTGGGTGAAAATAGTAAACTTTTGATATGACCGTTAGCGTCTAATTTTTTATTGTCATTTTGTTTGTAATTAGATCACATCACTCACACAATTACTTTTTTTCTCTCTCCCTTCCCAATACCCAGAAATCTTGTATATCTTTTACGTTTTTATTTCAATTACGGATGGAGTTTGATACGTAATAGATTGTTGCTTCCGGATTTTTGCCAAAACAACATAAAAACAATTTCCAACATTTGTTTAGACCAATTTGACAAACAGGAAGAGTCACTTTGGTGATAGTCTCTCAACTCTCAACACAACATTCAAAAGCTGTCATTGCAGCTATGTCTTCAAAGTGAAAAATGTCATTCCTTTTGTTTTTCGCCTACACAAAATGAATGTATCTATCAACAAGAGCGATGAGAGAGAGAGAGAGAGAGAGAGAGAAGCAACCCTAGCTATCCCTCCCTGCTCTTTTGTTTCCCTTTCCCCAGCAGCTCGTTCCCCTCCTCTCCCTCGTACCTCCTCCTCCTCCTCCTCCTCTTCTCCGTCCTTCCTCCAGGATTGTGGGATGGTCAAAACTCTTTTCTAAGAAAGCAAAGATCTCCTACTCGTGCTGTCGTTTTTAGACTGTACTAGATCAAATCTAGTTTCACATCTAGATTTTTAGCAGGAAATCATCTTGCAGTAACAGGAAATCATCTTGCATTTGCAATAGAAATGAAGTTAGCTTGATGCAAATCATGATTTCTCCACGAGCTTATTGATGGGTTCCAGACTTCCAGTACCGCACCTGATTTTTTGCAACTTTTACTTCTGTATTTTGGCTTAAAATTTGTCTTTGCTTGGACTTTTGGAACATTTCGTATTTGTTGTTTCATTATTATAATTGCTACTTCTGTTTTCTCAAAATCAAAAATAAAGTTAATATATTTAATAAGCAATTTGACTCTTCCTTCTCTTGAAAACTGAAAATCCATTACTACGGATTTAAAATATACACACACACACGCACATATAGTAACAATTTTTAATTTGTCTACTGACTTTTTTATTTATGTATTTTAACCCTACTCTCTATTTTTGTTATTTAACCAATTTTGAAAAGGAAATTCAAATAATTAGTTTGATAAATTATTTATAATTAATATCTCATCTTCGCATGAGTACATACATATGCTATTGACGAAGAGAAAAAAACTGGAGAAATGAAAAAAATCTCTTTCACCGATAATAATTAATATTTTATTAAACAATAGACTTCCAACTATGAAGAAAATTTATTGTTAATAGAAGGCAAAATTAATGGAAAAAAAGTGTTGCAGATGAAATGTGAAAATTGCATACAACGAAAAGAGTTTGAGATTTGGATAGTGAGAATGTGCTAGCTATATGAAATGGCCTTATATAAAAAAACTGGCCTAATAAAATGGATTAGAAATTGAAAAAAAATGCTTAGAATTATATCTAATGGGATACACATTGCTAGTGGATTAGAGATGCTCTTATTCTATCGTGTAGTCATTGAATTCAGAATACATCACAAAACATTCCGTAGGTGTTCTAGAATCCTGTTTTTATTTGAAACCCATCTGTTTCTCCCCTTTTTTTTAATAATCGAGATATCCGATTGATTTTAGAATTACCCAACCTAATGCTGACTAGGCCATTTCTCCCATTAAGGACAGTCAAATCAGCTGTAATTGCTTATAGTTAAAGGGGAAAATAAAAATGACAAACCTAACAATTATTTAAAAACGTATGGGCAAACGTGGGGGACTCAGACCCACCTTCAACCTGTTCTCAAATTTATTTAATAAAATCTTTTCCTTCAAATCTAACCTAATCTCCAAAAAAAAAAAAAAATCTCCGAAGCTCAAATGCAAACGGGGCAAATCAAATCAAAACAGACAAAATTATCATCCCTAGCTACGCCTACTCATCTTATACACTTGGAATCATGACAGGCTTCCTAACATCTTAAAGATTCCATTATAAAAGGTAGCAGCATTGCTCAAAGTTCTTCTAGACACGGCTCACAAACGCTTACTGTTGCTTCTAATGTATATGTTCCACAATTGGGGATTTTCAAAACATAATTCCAATTCAAAATCATTTCCCAATTTAGAAAACGATAAACCGAGTAATACACAAATGTGTGCACTTAAACCACTTGACTATGATAGGTAAAACTTGTTACAACCCATGATTAGGCAAACAAAAACACCGCCCACAAAAGGTGTAACCAGATTAGAAAACAAAAACAATTACAAAAGCAAAGACACTCTTAATCATCAAAAAACACACGAAATGGAACACTCACGCACGAAAAAACATGTTATGCACGCATTAGTTGAGAACTCACAGATCAGTCAGGTTTACATGAAGGCTTGATCATCTGGCCCAGCAAGCACAACCTGCCATTTAGAAGCATGCGCGTTACAACCTAACATAGAGGTCCCTTGTTGAAGGATGTTGATGTTTAAGCATCATCTCTAGGAGGAAAAAGAAACATGCAAAGCACTATCATAAATTTACACTGAATACCATATATTGGGCTAAAAATATGATACCCGGGAATGCTAACACCCTAGCAAATTACGTTTTGGTATGCATGTTCCAATACATAAGCGTTCCCCGTAGTTATTTCCCCAAAATAAACTTATTAAGGTAAAAAACTAGCAAGGGAACATGTTAAAACTTCAATCATTATGCTCCTATGAATGCATTTTGTATGGATAATATGAAAACTTCTAGCGTACTATAATTTAGACATGTGGCGTACCATTTTTCTACTCCCGTTCCTCGTACTAGTATGATCTGCGTTCCAGGTAGTATCTGTGGGAACAATGGACATACAGCCTTCCCAACTTCATCATGGTTTTGCTTTGAACAGGTAATGAGAGCATGCTATTTGCAGATAGTTGCTTCATTCTGAGGGCCGCTCCTTATTTTGTTCGGTTTCCCTTTGTTTTGCTTTTTCTACTTATAACTCTTAGTCTTTATTTTGAAACTCATGAATCTTTTGTATCTTTTGATATTATTCATGAAGTTCTCAAAAAAAAAAAAAAAAAAGAGTGGCTAATTATATTCTGGGCTTCATACAAAAGGTGAAACTTTTTGCGGCACATTTATCACATGTTTTCCCAATAGGGGAGCCAATAATACAAAAGAAAGCAAGCGAAGGCTACATACATTGCAGTCAAATGCATATCTCCTCGCTAGCATAATGGCCGCATTTCTTTCTCGTTCTGTTTCAAATACTAGTACAAAAGATTGTCCTTTCCTTGCTTGCCAAAACAATGACTTAGCTGCAGAATTACCACCACCTCGGAAACCACATAGCTGGAGGTAAGAAATAGTGAAGTAAGAAAGGCATGCCCACAAAAATACATTTCTTAAGCTAAAGGAGAGAGATTACCTCTTTGGCTCGAAAAGAAAGGAAAGGCTAGCAAATGAAGGAACCCAAACGCAAAAATACCGAAGTGTTCTACGTGGAAGTATTGCATATGATGGTATGATACGTTGAACTGATGGCAACATCAGTCACTCTAACAGAGAATAAAATGCTTTCCCAATCAACTTCTTTTACCAACTTACTTCATTTCAATGCTACGTAGATTGTAGAAAGAAAATAGTGCCTTTTTTGAGCAAGTAAATTTAGTACAACTTTGATTCGTGATACAAAAACAGTCTTGTTCAAAAGGCTCCAGAAGCTTACCCTAATGCCATGGTGAAACGTCCAACTCAAAATCAATTGGCAATGAGTGGAGAAGCCGCCCAAGCTCATATATTAGTTTTGGAGATTATAATTAACCCACGTTGAACTAGCTTTAACGATGCAAACACTTAAAATGGGGAATACCAAGTGTCACGAAACTTACAACTTTCCTAATATGTGAGAATAAAATAGAAATATATATTTGGTTTGTGTATTACACTACATCCAAGTAATGTGTGATCATTCTCCCAAACATCTTCTCAGGGGAAAAAAAACATAAGATGCCCAGCCAGATACCTGCATTGTTGCCGAATACGAATCTCTAGCCTTTGTAATCCATCCTTTACAGAGTTTCATCCTCATTTTTCCAACATGGAACAAGTGCACGGAACGTGATGAATAATTATGTCCATTCATCTGGGAGATAACTACCTGTAGAATGATAAGTATAAGAACAAAAACATCTGACTAGTAGAAGAAACCAATCAGCTATGCGATCGTAAAATGAGTCAAGTTTTAGTAGTAGCACCGTCTATTCTACTTTTCTTATCTTATGTTCCGACGAATAATCAGATTTCCTAATGTGGGAGGGAAAAAAGCAAAGGGGAAAAAGTTTCTGCAATAGCACATCAAACCAAGATTGAATGAAAGCTGTACAAATTTAAACATAATGAAAACGCCACAACCCACTAGTTTAGCTCTCAATTCTGCATTCCGGGACAGGAACAAGTGCATAGTGCCTGATCACAAACTCTAACCAACATTTTAAAGCTTGAGAGATTCGAATATACCATTGCACCAAGCAATGGTCCCAAATCCCAATGTGTAGGGACCACAAGTCTTGCATAAATCAATTAAGTGCTGAACATGCAGCTGGTATGTATCTTCAGATTGCCTTAAGATAAGTTGGGGTCGGTTAGGCTCATGTAGAAATCTGTTAAAGAACCGCCTGCCTAGTCTAATTTAATGAATCTAGAAGGTGGATCCTTGATGCTGGCTCAATGTCCAAGAATCAAAATACCATGACTTAGGACTGTTGACATACACGTTGAACCAACAGCCTTCGAAAGATCTTGCCATTTACATGTAAGGCAAGGATGTAAACAAATGCCTTTTGTTTTTTTCACTATATTTTTCAGAGAGAGAGAGAGCAGAATGACAGGTGAAGCAAAAGCAGTCGAGCACATTGTGAAATAGTATTGTTATTTACCTTTTATTATAAAGGTAGTGTAGTATTTCGGTTTCATTAGGATTAATAGGGTTGGCCTATATAATCCACTCTCAGCCTTGTCTTATTATTCAATTGAATCAAATGGAATAGAGTACTTCTCTTCTTGTCCCATATATTATATTATCAGCGCATTAGGTTTAGAGTTCGTATATGGAATCTGCAACCTCGCCTCTTTGCGTCAGCCGTACGCCATCTCCTCTCCTTTTCTACAAGCAATCATCTACGATTAGTCTTCTCCGTTGACACAAGCGATCCTGCAAACCTTCGATCAGTCTTCTCCACATGCAGTCTCTGCGATCAGTCTTCACATCTGCTGGGTTTGGTCTTATATGAGGGTTTTCCTGAAGCTGCGATCCTCTACTCCTGAAGCTGAATATCGGGCTATATCTCGGGCTATTGTTGAAATTGTTCGGCTCTGTTGGGTTTGGTCTTATACGAGGGTTTCCCATCATTCTCCCACAATTTTTAATGTGATAACAACAGTGCCATTTAGATTGCCCATAATTCAGTTTTCCATGAGCGCATGGTCATTTTGTTCGTCAACATCTCCAGTCCGGTGCCATTGATCTACTTTTTGTTTCGTCTTTACTTTAGTTGGCTGATTTTTTCACTAAGACTCACATGGCTGCTCGGTTTTGTTTCCCTGCTTGGCAAACTTATGGTGCTCCCTGCACCCACATACTTGGGGGGGGGTTTGGTTTATGAAATAGAATATTGTTATTTACCTATTATTATAAGGGTAGTATAGTCTTTTTGTTTCATTAAGGTCAATAGGGTTAGCCTACATAATCCACTCTTAGCCTTGTATTATTATTCAATTGAATCAAATGTAGTAGAATATTTCTCTTCTTTTCTCATCTATCACGCATAACAATGCCAATTATTATTTCTTCTTTATTTTGATCAGTACGCAATTTATATACATATGACAACACCAAATGATTAGTAGAACACAATTTCTTTATGACATCCTACTATGTGGAAGGCAAGTATTATGTTTTGCAAGATTCCATGTCTTTGAGAATTATAGGCATCTTCCAGACTCCAGATTTATGCAATATGAATACGAAGCTATCGGGAAAAGGCAGTGCATGAAAATAAAGCTAATAATGTCTAATAGCTTTATCACCTATATCATAAACCTAAAACTGGTTTGAATCATTAAGCATAGTGTACATTAATGATCAAACTTCTTGAAGCAACCAACTGGTAATAAGTTGAGAGGCCTGCAAGGTTGATTTACCAGGTTTGGAGGTGTCATTTTCACAACGCAGACAAGCGTAACACTTCCTTGCACGGGTGACCTCACCAGCATGTGGAGAGGTAAATAGGGGATCCAGAACATAGCAATCACAGAAAAATTTGCACAAATGGCACAAAACAAAGCAATTTTAATTCACTTGGAATAGCGAGTCTTGTCCAAAAACCTCTGAGAGCTAACGCCAATATCATGTTAAGTATCCAATTTTAACCAACTAGAAATATGTGAGGGGCCCACAAGGTTCATATCCTAGCTTGGGAGGTGTATTTTGATATGTACCACAAAAAGAGAGATTGGACAAACTAATGATTTCAGACATATAAAGATTAAATAACTAACTGGACAAATTTGGTAAAAAATACTAGAGATCATAGCTTTATAACTTTGATTAGTGGTTCATGTTACACGAAGCCAAGTGTACAAGGGGTGCAATGTGTGCTAGGACTAAACTGTGCAAGATAACAGAACATAACTCAAGTGCCAAATGGTCTAAGTTTTTTCTTCATATAATGGGTTCAAGTGTCTATAGTATTTCCCATCTTATAGATCTGCATCACAAAGCCAGGCAACGTAGTCCAGCTGTAAGTGTACAGTATGTGCATGAGAGTCAATCCATGTACTAGCCATAAGTTACAAGACCATGTTATAGCCAATATCTGGAAATGGAATAAATTTGTCTTCGATCTCATATGATATAAGGATGCGTTTAAGGCGGAAGATTTTTCTTGAGGATCTCAAAGTTCAAAATGTGGCGGTGATCATCTTCCGTGTCTCCAAGATTACAATTTATCATTAAAATTCATTCAGTACAAGTACAAATAGATATTCTCTTCAAATTATAAACCAAGTCAGAACGTCTTCTTGTTCTCTTCATTAATTCCTCTGCTTTCCTGAATTTTTCTCTTTGATATCGTTTAATTAATTAGCTATGAGCTTTGTAAATTTCTATTATCTTGCCTATGGAAAGTGTACATACAACAACTGCATGTTCATCTTTACACCAACTTTAAATTTAGCCCATATATGGGCTGATCTAAAAAAACAAACCATACACAACTGATACAGTTACATTGTATAAAATGAGAACTTTAAGAAAGTAACAACACATTAATAACTCTATATAAAGGTAATAATAGCTATTAGATCAAAATAGCTGGTCTTCTGACTGGAAGGCTCTTAAAGATGGCCGCATGTCCCTCTAATAAGCTGTCATATTTCTAACTTCTAACATATTATTCAAAGTACATAGATATCTCCAAAAGTCCTACGAGTTTGCCAAAAGCTCTAACTATAATAACTGTCTCTCCGATTTATTATTTTGATAAGTTGTATCCTACTATGTAGGAACAGACTAACATGAACAATAAATTACCCTGTCCCCATTAATGTTTTTATGTGACGTCTAACTTCTAACATATTATTCAAAGTACTATGTGATTGGCCATTCACCACTTTCAAAGTATCTATGTACCATGTTAGCCACTACCCGAAAAAGAAAAGAAAAAGAAACAAGGAATCCAGGGTCTTATTTTGGCGACTCACCTCAGGGCTCGAGTTTATGATATGGCAAGCAAAGAGCCAAGAGCCTTGGTCCTTTCCAGAACCATTATGTCGGCAAAACAAAGACTCCGTAATCTCGCATCTTGTCAAAAGATATCACTCATCTATTAATTGAGTGCAGTAATCACCAAAATTTGAAAGCCACAGTTTCAATTTTTGTTCAATAGGCCATGATTTTCAATGGAAACATAATAACGTCATCCAAGCGTGCTAACTTTGTGACATGACAAGAATTACCTAAGCTAATCAGACAGAAAACGCTGAAATGAGACAGTCCACCTGAATACATTCTTATCAAAACAAAGTGATATTCACAAGTCATGAAATATAGTTTGGTGACAATGGAAAACTAGGAAAGAAAAAGGTAGCATACATTAAATTCAGTGTTGGGTTTCCTTAAAAGCGTCTCCAGATAACTGGCCAATCCAGCAGCTGTCACAAACAACTTAAAATAGGATTAATATTCAAGTTTTTTCTTGCTCCGAAATGGTGATGAAACTACAATTAGGTAGTATATGAGGATAGCTTTAGCTGATGAGAAAGGGGGACAAAAGGGAAGGAAAATTACAGCTCAAGAGTTGGAATTAATACTCACATATCATGGAACATTAATAGTACTGACCTGGACCAATGGGACCAGCAGTTGTCACAGCGACCTTTTGGCCAGTTGAGAAGACATCAACTTCCAAGAAACGTCCAACGTCAAAAGGCTCTGGTGCATAAATAGATCTGTTGGCACCTGAAAACGTGAATACTCAAATAAGTGAAGATAAAGTAGGAGAACTAAAGATGACCAAAAGTTAGTGTATACTATACCCCCCAGAGTGGAAAAGAGCAACACGTGAGAACTAAATATTATCAGAATGTGCATTCCAGTGTGAGAATTTATTTCAACTGAAGCTACAAAGACAAATTGTACGGAAAGAGTATAACAGATAAAGGGTTCTCCAACACCTACTGGATATTCAATTTATATCAAAAACTGGTCACAACTTACGATTCCCTTCTAGGCATAAGAATTATTTTCCCGCATTGGTGAGCAATATCAACATATCGATATGACATATCAAACTTGTACAGGAACTCAATTATAAGCACACTGTTTAGTTACAATACTACACAGAGATAAGCACCATACATTTCAAGAAGAAGCATAGCATGTAGCACATGACTTTCATTGCTTGATTCTCTTCATAAAAAAGGGGGCTACTCAGTGTATGAGGATCCCGCTAGTGCAGGGACTGGGAAAGTATTGGATGTAGGGGGGAAAAAGCAGCCACCTAACCAAAACATCACAGACATCCAACTTGACTCCAATACCATGGAAGGAAATTTAAAAAATGCACTTAGATCCACTCAATGTGAAAGTCACTCATTGACATCATATTCCACAGCTTAAGTAACCACTGAATGTTGGAGAATAGGGGTAAAATTAATCAAATGATAGGCTTTAAGAGGCAAAAAGGATGACAGGTAAAACTCGTGTGAAAATTTCAGGTGTCAGCCTCCTAGCTATTAATTGCAATATTCTAGAACACCAAAAAAGACGTACCCTCCTTACCAATGATATATTCACAGGACCATAGGGTCAGCCAAGTATAGCTTCCATTAGAGCAGTACCCTCTGCCTAAATATATCCTCCACTAGAGTCTATTTTCCATCTCCATTCAGCCAGTCCCTCTCCGATGATACCCCAATGCACTGTGCCAGACTAAGTGGAAGCAAGGCCAGAGTCCAGACTACAAACTTGGGTTTCAATGGACACTATAGCACTACCATGGGAGGCGCAAGGTCTCTGGGATCATGTGGCTCAGTTTTTACAACTGAGAGCTAATCAAAGTATGCTCCCCTGTCCCCCTTGTGTTGCCACAAGTGCTAATACCATAGTGAATTGCGAAACATTCGTTCCAAAATAAGGAAAAACTACGTTCCAAAACGATGAATTAAGTGATCCACAGTGATCTCAAAGAAATAACATAATGGACAAAAAAATCTAGAGATAGTGGAGATTTAGCAGGACAATATGAAGCAAAAATAGGTCATAGTACTTTTAAAAATACCTTTTACATGAATAATTACCAAAATAAAATCTATTGCCTTGGACGTTTTTCTTGGAACTAAGTACACTCTAACAATGTAATCCATAGAAGGCTACCACCACCGCACTGCAATTAGGGCATATGATGTATTATGTTCCAGTTCCCGTTTCCCCATTCCTCGTACACATAGGTAAATAGAGGCCTAGATTTGCTTATTTTAACAACCATTCTGAACGTTTTTTAAACTAGTTTTCATGTCCAGCTATTTATTGACGCTATACATCGGAATTAAATACGTGCAATTGTGGAGTGTCCTCATAAATACAACCAAAAGCTAGTGGAACAAACCCACAACCCGAAAGTCTCTGATTAAAATACAGCCTGATCATCTGCACTCGGTAATAGCAATCAGAACTATTTGAAGTTTTGAACTACAATATGTATATACACATTGACATGTTTATAGATACATATATACATACATGTATATTTATGTAAAGTGTATCTTTTTTAACAAGAAATAAATACACAACTTGACTTTACTGCTGTTGTTCTGGAACAAGATCTTAAATTACCAAAAGAAAATTGAAATTACTGCATTTCAAGCAAGAAAACATCAATCCAGAAATTATAGTATTTCCGCAAAAGATGCATCATTTACAAGTTCTCGAACGTAAGCTCAGTAAGCCAACAACCTACTCTTTATGACCGAATGGATACCTGAAATAATTTCCCTTCTGCAACCTTCAGTGGGTATACGATACCACTGGACCGAACATTTTGAAAGTTCTTGAGCTTCATCTGAACAAGGTTGGACTTGCAAAGATGAACCTAAAGATTCGCAACCACCAAACTCATAGAGACGGAATTTGTTCTCCTCTGCCCTTCTGCTCATTGCAAGCTGCAAAAGTTACCATAACACAACACGTGGTAGATTCAACAAAAAAAATCTCCTATGCTTTCATATTGCATAAAATACTAAATACATAAATAAATGAAGACATGGAAACATCCATAGAGTACAATCCCAGTCAATCAGGAACAAGATATTGCAAACCATTACCATGTCAATGGAAAATTGCAAGTTATCCAAGATTCCAAAAGGTATCACAAAAGTTATTTTCTTGCGATATGTTTTTAACTTCAAATTCGGCTGAGCCAATAAACAATGAAATTGATAATAAGGAACCAATACCCGTACTCCATTCATCATTGTTATTCGCTTGGGCAAAGAACGTATTTATTCAGTAAGAAAATGAAACCATATACCGTAAATTTATAACACTATGACAACCCTACAATATTAGTAGTGACAAGTTTTCAAACAATATCTCGTTATATCAAGCAAAGTAGTTATCTCCAACATACAATGTCAGAATTGTGAAAATACGTGGCTTGGAAGTATGCTACTTCTTCTTCCCAAGTCATTCATATTCAACACCATCCTGTAAATGAATATAATTCTCCCAAGTTTCTCTTCAACTTTTGTGATTTCTTTATATGGTTCTTGCTTAGTGATGCTCTACACCAACCGGGCACTAGGAATCGGGTGAGGGTGTAGATCTAGCGCTCGGACACCTAAAGCCCAAAAATAGAGGAACGTTAATATGGATCCAATTTTGGATACGGATACGGGGACACTGTAAACAGTTATTCTTGAATATATTATGTTTAGAGCATGACTTATAAAGCTGGGTCACCATTTTTTTCATGTGAAATTTACGGCCCATTTACCCTTTAACCTATACAGATGGTGTGTTGGCCATTACCCTTTAGCCTATATAAGTTATTGTGTAGCCCACTAACCCTTTGGTCTTGTGGCCCATCTAGCTTAAGTCTCAATAAATGACTCCTTTATTTGGTCAAAGCATCGAACCAGATTTGCACCATTGAGAAACCAAACAGCTTTCTGGTAAAAAAAACGGAGAAACCAAGTAGCGTCATTTATTGTTTCGTGTATCCAAACGTCTCTCTCTCTAATACATATCCCGCACCTGTGCCATGTCGTGTTGACACAGGTGCTTTGCCCACAGTCAGGGATCTGTGCAATGAAGCTTTACACAACAAACACGAAAGACGTCAAGAACTTAATGTACCCAACACAATTATAGAAAGAAATTTGACAATTTTTTAGACAGTGAGTCGGTGAAGTAGTATGAGCAACTGACAAATGAGGTTCGAGGTATAGAAAATATTTTGCAGATTGTTTTAATATAAAAACTCTACGGGATACAAAACCAATGGCACCTCATATGTCTTCTTAGGAGATACAAATTATTGACCAGCAAAATGAATCATGTGCTCAATATATAGACACTTTGGTTTCCGCATCCTACTTCATTACAACCACTTCCAAATACAACATGAAGTGTGTTGTTATACGAACTTCTGTTTAAAAGCCATTAAAATTCAGTTTACAGGAGTACGATGAAAGTAAAATTAAATAGTCACAAACCTCTCTTTGAAGCTTAACAGATATTATAGACTTTTCTCGAATCTGAATTCTTAGAGCTTGGAGCTCGTGCTCCATGTCAATCACCTACAAAACATACCGCAGTTCCTCGAATTCAAATGGATGATGATCTTGTTGTAGCTAGTTATTCATCACAAAATGTGTAGCAGACAAACAAAAACAGAAGAAGCAAAAAAGATCACACTTAGAACATGGGAAAGAGCTATGAGTTGGTTGGACTGAACTACGTAACCTAAGGAAGGAGATCACGAACCTATCCACTGATCTACCGCACGAGGGACATTGTCCATGCCACCCAGCTATTCCAGTTAAGGAAGTGGGTTTTCCAAAAGCATTCTCCTCCACCATTGGACTATTTTCCATTTATTGAGATTCATTAGCACGAAGCGAAAAAAATAAAGGTGAAATCGCCTAACTGTAGGGATAAACCGGAAAAAGGTTTATAGATGATGACAAAAAGTTCAGCAAGCTTAAGAAGGAAAAACAAAGGTGCACAAGCTACAGCAATAAAGTGTAAAATTTATCATAAAACCAACAGTTCAGAGATTAAAAGCGCACAAATATTTTAGGGAGCATACAAATGCACCATAGCAAGCCCTGTATCTACTTCTACTAAACAATGACTTCCAAAGAACTGAATGAGGAGACGTATGAGGAGAACACTTTGTTGCGGAGCCGGAAAATCAGACGGCGTTTGATCAAATCACCTCAACCTAGACACAAAAAAGAGCAAAGAGCTCATTCAACGCACCTTGCTGGGCTGATGCAACAATTTAATTCTTCTAGATTCTTGGACCTCCTCCAGGAGTTTCTCTAGTTCCTAACAATATTGGACAAACAGCAGTAAGCAACAGGTATAGGTAACAACCAAGTAAACACTGGGGATTACCTTATGAAACATGACATCTAACATGCACCGCTGCCACATTCAACAACACTTACAAGGCCAAATATGTAACCACAGCAAGTATCAGTGCAGTTCATTTAATGAAGCCTCCAAGAGCTAAAGAGACTTCATGCAGAAAAAAATAATACATACCTCCTTTAAATTTCTTTAGATTAGCTGATACAAGACAATGCTCTCTTTTAACAGAAAAAATTTTACTTACAGAATCACTAATGTCAAATAATATCTGTGAACGTGAATCAGACCAAGAAACTCCTTATCAGAGTATAAAACTATTCAACATCATAACAGCAGCAAGTGTAAAACTACGCATACATATAGTAAGAAGAAACAGTTGATTGGACTATTTATTTAAGTCAGATAATTCCACTATAACGCTGCAGCATCAATCAAAAACACTTCACAGACGAACCAAATACATGACTGCACCAATCAATTTTTGGTAGTTAGTATTTCCGGGTCTAAATAACTGCTAAAGGGAAGAGATTAACAGAAGAATCTAAGTATGAAAGGGGACATTGGAACAAGTGCAGATAAGTTGTCAACGGAAAACATAATTCAGTCATCTAATTCAACTCTTAAATTTTAAAATCATCACTCGAAATAGCCATGCTTCAAGGATCAGATCGGTGCCCTTCAAAATAAGAAAACATTACGAGTCTAAAAAACAAGACAAGAACCACTAGCTAATGAAATATACCTTGTCATTTAAATGGTCAAAAGTGTCAAAAATAACACTAGGAAGACAGATTATGGAGAAGACATGGGAAGTCGCTGAATATTGGGAGAAAAAAGCAAAAATGACAGGTTTAATAAATAGGTTTATTCAAGTTGAATATATTGTCGAACTGCAAATCCAGCCCGAACCTGTCCAAACCGATGGATTGATTCTATTTTCTAGTACAGTGGTCTGATCCCGCCATCTTGGTTAATAAATAAAAAACAAACCAAGTGGTTTGGTCTTAGAATTTATACTAATGGTCCCAGTTTTATATTGATTCGAGCCGCGACCATTACAAAAATTATCCCAAGTCACTAAAATGCATCAAAAATTGTCTATAGCCGAGTCTATCTTTACATGGAGTTCCTCAAGTAGAGTATAATTACTCTTATTTAATATATTTGACATAATATAAGTTTTGATATGTTTTCTTACCCTGTTTTCGAGCGCTTTAAATTGGTTGTAAATAAATAGTTTAACTTGAATTGAACCGTAGTTGAAAACTGAAACCGAACATAGTGGAATGGTTAGTGTAATGCCCCAAGAGGACTACTGGCCAGTAACTTCTTGAAGCCTAACAAATTGGCCCCTAACGCTTAAACCCAGTTATTGATAGTAGCTTAAATAGTTGATCCATGTTAACATGATCAAACCATGTAGACTTTGAATGTGGATGGAATGAGACAAACTTCCTACCTTTATACCCTCACAGGAGTCACGAGATTAAGCATTGGAATCACCATAGCCTTAATAGGGTCTTTTACATAATGGCTAGAGTCACGATAGTCTAAAATGAGCCTTTCTTCTGGGCTTCACCTTGGAGTCACTGTAGCAGCCAGGCTACAAAACTTTCTGAAGCCCACACGGTCAAATGTACACGAGTTACTATAGTAGCTTACATGGTTGATTATATTTTCAGATCCCCCATGTAGACTTCAGATGTGGGACAGTGTTTTACAGTTTGAATTGGTTCGGTTCTACGAGTTTCACTGTTTTTGGTTCTCAATGTGTCCCTGTGTTAAATAGGAGTAGAGTGTGCTGTTGGGGAAAGATGCCCCTCATGTATGGAGTTCGCAAAAGAAACAGTCTTAGTTTAAGAATACAGAGGATTGAAATCTAAACTGTAAGTCGTAGAGAGGTAGATAAGATTTCCAATGATCGTTGACAACATATACTTCTCTTACATGCATTATGCCTCAAGTGGATGCATTCATACATTGGCACTTCCTTTTGTATATGCTTGTATGCATACATGTACACATATGTACACACAGAGAGATCAAACAACTCAATTTTTACCTGCTTTCCTGAGGTATGGGAAATTCTTTCTTCTTCCTCAAGAGCCTCTCCACATCTTTGCACTACTGCCCTAGCACTCTCAATTTCTGCACAAGCGAAGGACCTTTCTTGGTTAACTAATTTCTTCGCATCTTCTGAAGCCTGTAAAGAAAGACGACATTGAATTTTCCATTAACACAAAAGTACAACAAACAAAAAAAGAAGATATTAGTGCACTTCAACTCTCAAATTGGATAATAAAGCAGGAATCTAGGACATATAGTTATTGCATCAGTTAGTGCCATTAAACTTGATGGCTGATGCTAACTGGAAAGTTAACAAGCACTTTAGCGGCTTCCCTAGTAAGAAAGCAACTGACATTAAAAATAAATAAGAAAGAATGAATGCGAAAAAATCAGAGTTCCACAGCTAAAGAGTTAAGTAGTGACTACAAAGATGTTACACACAAAAACAAGCAATTCAAAAATAATAGAGTAGGCTGAACTCATAACCATAGAGACAGTGCGGATTTTGGTCATCACAGGTAGACACCATTCGGAGTGATACCTACGCCTATACGTTATGAATATCACATGTCTTTTAGATAGATGATTACATCGCCTCGTTGTGAGTTAAAAGTAACAGATGCAAAATCGCATTTGACCAACAAGGTAGTTGTGGCTGGCAATAATGAAACTAAATTGGTCGCTATACCACCAGTTTACTTTTTACGTTCACCTAGACTGTATAAACTATTACCTACATATTCAAAGTTAATTTCAGTTCTACACACTTGCAAGCCTTGATCAGTCCAACATAGTGTGGCTCAAGCTGGGCTCATTGTCACAGTCGATCTTGGAATCCAAGTCAATCTCATCAAGCTTGAGCTTGGGTGAGCTGTTGACAAGTCAAGCCGAAGATATTTATAGATCGCTATGGAGATAATAATTAGCATCCACTCGTAGATAAGCCAATGTACCGGGCATCAGCAAATTGACAATAAACAGTAGACTAATTTCGTCAACTATTAATTATTTTTGGTCTGAAATGCTATGGTGGTTTGATCATATGCTACGAAGACTAGTAAATACGCTCGTATCTGCATAAAGAATAGTGGCAGGATTATTGTTAATGGAAATGCTAGGGGGGAGGGGAATACCTAAACTGAGACAGAAGGTTGTGGTATTAAATGTAACAAGTTTCAATAAATTTAAGTGAACCTATTTCCCTTTGACAAGAGAAGGAAAAACAATAAATTCCGGAATAAGAGGATGTTCAAATTAATGGGAAATAGTATTGAAGGTCCATATAATGAAACTTATTAAAATGGAAAAGAATGTAAAATAGTAAATGATAAGAAATATTCTGTCTGAAATGGTATAATTCACCTAGTTGTGGTGATGAATTTTGTGCACAACTCCCCAAAGTTAAACTAGAAAATTTACAGAGACAGGGTTTGGAATTGTTCTATCATTATTGCCTTCATAATGTCCTACCCTGTCACTGGAAGTGAAAACTCATACAATGAAATTCGTCCACTAATGGACAACAATGCAGGATCATGGTTGCGTAGTTAAGTTAACATGATTAGAGAGAAACACGAGATACTAGAAGCCTAGAAGGAAAAGACAAAAGGGGACAAAACTCTTCTTGCCTAATTGGGACCTATCCCCGTGGCAAGTAACCCAGAGCTAGAATAATTTTTTTAACAAAACAGATAATAATGATACAAGTTATTAAGAACCACAATGTTTCAAGGATTGCATTCACTTACATGCACGCTCGTGTGTATATATACATACATACATATAGGCTGTCGTCAGCTCGTGCCGTAAGGTGTTGGGGTTAAGTCCCGCAACAAGCACAACCTTCGTGTTTAGTTGCCATCGTTGAGTTTGGAACCCTAAACAAACTACCGGTGATAAGCCGGAGGAAGGTGAGGATGACGTCAAGTCCCTAACACATTCAACACCATGGCTTGAACCAACGCAATGCATTTATATTCGGTTTTGAAGGGCTTCCATAATTGTTCTAGGTCTTTTTCCTTTTTCTTTTTTTCTCAGTTCACCAAGGTTGTTTAATTTCTCGCTTCGGTAGACTAGTAACCGACACCAATGTCTGTGTCCCGTTTAAAAGGAAGGATGATCCCAACGTGTCCCATTTAAAAGGAAGAAAGACAATGACATAAATGTAAATTTTATGCACAACTATATAACCTGTTTGAGAAAGTTTGCTAGCTTTTTCACTTCAAATTTCTCTTGAATCAACTCCCCCTCTTTCTGCGTCAACTTTACTGCCAAAGCCTCAACCTGTAAAATGTTTGGAGTACTTAGATTTTCATCATCCTTGGTTCCATAACAGCAAGCACATTCAGAAACAAAAGGTGCAAGGCCTTTTATTCTCATTCATTACAGGAATGACAAGGAACATGCTCCACATACAATGTCAAGACATCAAATTCAACAATAAAACACAAAGAACCCAAAGCTGAGGAATAAGAAAGTAAACTCAAACTCACTGACGGCAGCACATGTATGTTAGTTGAAATGCATATTATTTTCAAGGCCTTTTATTTTCATCTTCTGTTTGTGTCAAGTATGCATAGCATTTCAAAACCAATTTAAAAAAAGTGGACAAGGGCTACACATGTATTTAGTTGAAATGCATTTCAACAAAGATATCAACACTTGAAAATAAGGAGTACTACGATTCTAAATGGCAAATGAAAAACTCAAATTGCACAGCTCATGACATCAGAGGTAAGGACATAAGACTAACCATTGAAATAGCTTTTTCCACATCTTCCTTGTTTCGACCAGCTAATCGGCCTCTCAAAGCTTCCAGTGCATCTCTGAGCTTCTTCAGAAGAACATGTCCCTCCAAAGAAGCAACTTCCCTAAGCTTAGCCTAAACGCATAAAAAAAGATAACATAAAAATTGCTTAGGGTACACTTGTTCATCTATCTCACCAGCGGTCATTCCAAAAAAGAGAGAAGAATGAACTAAACAGAAATAAATATGTACAAAGTTCCAAAAAGTGTATTCAGGGACAAGTTAGATGAATAAATTGAATTAACACCTCATCTGACAACTTTGTAGCAGCAGCTAAGTTCTTATCAAATTTACTGGCAAGGTCACGAACAGAGAGACGCTTTTGCTGCTCTACTAGATGGGCAGTTTCCTCTTCAACAACCTCCTTCAGGGATGGACCCTT
The DNA here is from genome assembly GCA_014822125.1 of Arbutus unedo. Taxonomy (NCBI): domain Eukaryota; kingdom Viridiplantae; phylum Streptophyta; class Magnoliopsida; order Ericales; family Ericaceae; genus Arbutus; species Arbutus unedo. The sequence goes on along the minus strand of JABCMJ010039316.1, from coordinate 5,366 downwards.
AGGGTCGTCCTTGGCCTCATCAAAAATCTGATTATCAGCTCCTATTCTGTATTTTGGAAATTGATTAGAAGCAAAGCTCACATCAGCTGACACGGACGTAACTGCCTCCATCTGCATCTGATCCCCGAGTTCCGGAGTTACCTTTGTCATTTGCCCAGCTTTTTTTTCTAATCAACAGAAGCAAAATAGAATGGTTATTTCCTTCATTGCGCATCTACTAGATGAATAAATATTTCCAAGGGCCTAGAGACAAAGAGCAATCATTTGTAAGATATGGATTGATGTTTATCAATTTAGGTACCTTATACAATAGGATATCTATGCAGAATAAATAATGTTATCATGCATGCACTAACGACAAAATTGGAAAATTGACAAATTTTAGAACATGAGACATTTTTAGCTTCATTAATTAAAAAGGCATTCACTCACCGATTGACTATAGCCCTTTCCAATGAATATTTACCAAGACCATTGCTAGTGTTGTCTCTGCTTGTTCATCTCTATCAAGTTTTTTTGGGTTTTGTCATTTGGTATGCAGCCATTTATGCCAAAAGTAGGAGGTAGTGAAAACATTCCAGCAAAAGGAAAAGGCAGGAAAATTTTACTGTCAAGAACAACAGGAAAAAGAAGTTTTCCAAAACTATTTGAGCCTTTGAGGAAACCAGGAAAAGCCGAAGTAAAATCACGAAGCGCAAGGAGAGAAGCCACAACCAAACAAAAAACTTAAAAACTCAATTTTTATTGCTCTTAACTAGTGTTTTCTGTTAAAATTAAATGCCAAATTTTCACATTTCAACGATATTAAATTGGGTTCCCACTTCTTAAATTTTTTTTGGGAACAGGATGGCCAATAAATCTCTGCAGATATAGCCAGTTCTAATATGTACTTGCTTGCTATCTACAGCAGAGCATCAATATCAAGGTTTTTGTGTACTTTATTCTAAGTGATCATCAACACCTAGTTGCATCTCAGTAACCAAGGCATTCCACTCAAGAGAAAAAAGCCTAGTACATTCGTCCGGAAAATACTACAAGAAGATAGATAAGGAAAAATATGAAATGCTCTATAAGTGACAACCAAACAAAAACCCATATTTGATTTTTGTTCATGAGCATGTTGTCTTACAGCTAAATGCTCCAAATGCCATGCCAAAATCTCAAATTTAGATCACACTGCATAATTTACCACTACAAAAAAAAAAAGGTTTCTTGTACAACAGGATACTCAAAATCTTAGTTACACGAATCGGGAGCGAGAGCAGGGGGAGCGGCGGAACGTAGAAGCTCCCAAAGTTGGGAGCGGGAAAGGAACTGTACATATATTATGTAAACTATTGTACCATAGAATATATTGTTCAAGAGTACAATCATCGTAGGGAGTAAAAATATGGGCCAAGTCCACCACAAGTGTAAAAAATGGACTGATTTACAACATATGATTTTCTTTTCAAGACATCATGACTTGGGCTAGATAACCGCTATTCTTTTATACAAGGATCATGCGAAAGCTCCCATGTTTGAAAGGAGAATGCTCCTATCTCAATGGGAGCGGGCTCTCATCAAGCTCCTTAGTTGGGAGCACCAAAGTAGGCCCTAAGCTAGGAGCGGCACAACTTTAGGAGCTTCCTGCTACTAAAGTCAAAATCGCAGGATTCGTGATTCAATTCACAATTCACAGAAAAATAAAACAAATCTATTGGTGCATCAAGGTTTAGACAAAATATGTGATGAATCGTCACATTCGCATTTTGATTCATGATTCAATTCATGCAATATAACAATTGTTGCATTTGATGAATATGAAACCACATTTTTTCTACTTTTTTTGGAAAAAGCAAGAGTATAACTTCATACAGTGTCAAGTTCAAAAAACTATATTTCCATGCCAAATTTGCTAAACGTTTTTTATTAAAATATATTTTCTTATTCGCAGCATGTTGTTCACCTTTTTTCTCATTTTTATCAAACATGAAATGTAATCATTCTATATATTTAAAGCTAAGATACCTTGTTTGTATGAACTATCTATTATTAGTTTGGAAAACTTTTCATGGTTTATTATCAGATGAGTCAACAGATTGTCTCAACATCTGCATGATGTTATTAGTTTCATATGTTAAATTGTAATTGTTCCGGTAGTTGTGAATATCATTGAGTATGTCGTACATGAACATGAATTTTGACAAATCGATCCCTTTAATTCTTATGTCATCTAAATCATAGATTGCGGTAGAGCTCAAAGTTCATATCTATTAGGCTACATAATCGTTGTTAAAACATGCTTTTTATTGTTTTAATGGCTAAGTTTCCAATTCAGTTAGCTTTGATATCACCATGCTTATAAAAATATTTCCTATTATGACTGAACTGTTACAATTCACTGTTCAGAAAAAGGGCATTTCAATTCTCGATTTGACGGCGTTGCTCGTCATTCACAAGCAAATAAATCTTTGGGCTTGTGAAGTATGCCAAAACAAGGGCATGGTGAATTAAAATAAAAATAAAAAAGTTTACTGATACTCCCATAGCTATGAAGGAGAAAGTCAAATAAATTCGAACATTGCAAGTATAAACCAATAACATTATAAAAATAATCAGATATAAAAGTAGATTTGGCTTGATTAATGAGTAAGAAAAAACAATTTTGCAGTGCTCAATGCAATCATCAATCACAACTCTTTCATCTGCATTCGGACAATTCCTACTCACATTTTCCCCTATTTAGTTACAGGTTAAGAGTCGTCATCAAAATAGTGATCTATAATTTACGCCAAAAAAATTAGATAATTTAGGACAAAAGAGTCATAATTTAGATAATTTAGGCCAAAAAATTGATTTAGATAAGTTAGAAAATTGCATGCATGCCTAGAATAGGGGAAAGGTTAAAAAATATAACATTAAAAATCTACACTAGTCATGGGATAAATTAACGAAATAGGATATTGCGTTGCTTTACAAACAAAAATAGTAAAAAACTATAACCCCAGAAAAACTTCTCAGTGCTTAATGCAGATATAGATCGCCATTTTTTCAAGTGTAATCGAAAAATTCCAACCCACATTCCCTAAAATCTTCACCAAAAAATGAAATCACATATAAGCAAACATATTTACAGGATGCATGAACAATGCATATACATTTATACGTCATTACGAACTTGACAACATTAAACCCAAAAACATTCAGACAGATAAGATTGAATCGCCAAAATTAAATCTAAACCAAAACCCTTCGAATTTCGGAGCACAAAAAAGCTGAAAGATGTAAAACCCAGATAAAAGTAAAACACGAATGAAGGCAAGGAGGTGAAAACCAGCACTTACAGATCATAGAACAATGCGGCTTCGGGGAAGACCACACAGGAATATGGCACACATGTATTCTTATTCTTCAACCAGTTTTTTTTTCTAGAGAGAGAAAGAAGATGTAAACAACTGAGAAGACGACGAAGAATCCGAGAGGTGTCTGCTTTTGTAAAGGAGAGTTGAAAAGGAAAAGCCTCCCCTTCTGCCCAGCCCTGGCTAGTGTCGAGTCCCACCCCTCTCTCTGTCTTCTCCCCCTCTTTCTCTCTCTATCTCTCTCTCTATTTCCAAACTGCTGAGGGGAAATTGGTCTAAGACATGATTGTAATCCTGTTAAAAGGTCATGGTTGAACAGTAACAAAAGGAAAGGCTGCTGCCATCACGCTCTGTCGCCACTCGCCGAGAGGAAATGGGTCCCCAGACAGCCTGAAACTGCGCAATTATCTATGCGGTGGTGAGCGCGTGTTGTGATGCGCCTGGAACTAGTTTTCCTATATGGGAGCTACCAGTAAATTACACTGATCTCCGAGGTTTCGTAACATACGATGACATCCCATGTGATTTCTATATATTCACGAGACTAACCGCAAAAGTAGTAAAAATAAAATTTACGCTTTTAAAAATTATACTCTACATATTTTCTTTTCAAAATAGAATTTTTATTTTCTGTCATCGTTATTCACCAAAAAAAATAAAAAAATAAAAATATATACATTTCAAGAACTACAGATATAATATAATCTAATTTTTGTGTGTTTTCGTCTTTTAAATACTTTTTTGACTGTTGATCAATTTTTAATTTGTTAGGAGAATGTAAAAAAATAAAAAAAATAAAACAAAGTTTGGGAAGAAAAAAAAAAGGCACTAAAGATTGAAAAACTCAACTACAAAAAGCTTTGTTTTTATTGGTTATTTTATGTAGGTTGCTCAAAAATAAAAATAAAAATACTTTCTTATTGTATAGTGATAGAGTTATAGAAGACAAGAGGTTAGTAGATTTTATCTTATTTATTATTGGTTACGTTAGATTTACTTAAATTTTTTGTTTTAAAAAATAATGGTGTTAGGCCTATTTTAATGGCAAGAGAGAATCTTGACAAAGATATTTTTACATTCCTCTTGAATAAATATTTTTCAAAAAATTAATAAAAGACTAATAAAAATGTTGTTTGATTATTGATTCACCGCCCACTAGATACAGGAATCCCGCCTTATTCTCAAACCTGAGTTATATAAGACGAGAGGTTTGTAGATCTTATCCTATTTATCATTGGTTACGTTAGATTTATTTAAATTTTTTATTTTAAAAATTAATAGTGTTAGGCATATTTTAATGGCAAGAGAGAATCTTGACAAAGATGTTTCTACATTCCTCTTGAATAAACATTTTCAAAAAATTAACAAAGACTAATAAAAATACTCTTTGGTCAGTGATTCACCAGCCATGAGATCTAGGGATCCAACCTTATTCTCAAACCTGGTGGCTTGGTTGATTAGCACTCATGTAGGCTCATATTGCATGCAAATTCTATGAGTCTCCAATCCGGCATCCACCAAAAATACTTCAATTGAATGCGAGTATCCAATCATGCCGCTGAGATGTTCAGCGAATTCTTGTGCCTTGACGAATGGCCAGCCACCTTTAACGTTAGAAGAGCAAAAGGCCCAAGGCATAGCAGGATGAACATGAGTGCAAGTTTCATTGCCCGAACATGATTGGTGCTTTACGGTCCTTAATTTTATGTATGCACATATAGTACTTATACGTCATCTTATGCGCGTGCAGTCTTTTTATCTCTTGTGCATGTAGTCTCCCCTCTTAGGTCGAGTACTATTTGATTAGAACATTATTTAGGTTGAATAGGCCCTTAATATCCCATTCTAACTTTTACATTTTCAAGTTTTGGGTGATTTGGCACCCAAAGTAAACTTTATTTCACCATAATACATTTTGAAAAATAATCAAAAAAATTGGAAAGAAATCACTTCTACATAAGATTTTACATTTTGATTTCACCTTTTACCTTTATTAAGAACTTAAAACATGAAAATGTCCATCAC
>JABCMJ010039313.1:0-15242 GCA_014822125.1 Arbutus unedo | reverse complement strand
TGCTTACCTAAATGCAGAGGAAAAAATGTCAAGGCCAAAAAAAGGAAGTTAATTTTTACAACCATGGTCATTTTTCACCAGAATTTATGATTTTCCTCTTTCATTTGTTCACTTTTTCACACATAAAAGAGCAATGTAATGACTTCCGTGAACAAAAACAAGAAACGAAAAAAGTACAACAGGTATAAAGGGGAATGTGAAAATCGCTTTCCTTCGAACAAACTGGAAAACCAAGAAGTGAAACACAAATCCTGTCACAACTTAAATTTTCTTTTCTTGACAAGTAAAAATGCATTACAATTAAAAGCAACATGCAAAATTAATTGACAAAGAAGTCATAGTTTCAAAGTTCTGCAAGTGAAATATGGAAACAGAAAGATAAAAGCACTATCCGTGAACTCAACAAAGGTATCCGTCCAACAAAATTTGTTTATTTGGGAAACAGACTTACCTCCAAATCTCGTAACCTTTTCCTGTTTCTTCTCAGTACCAACCCTTTTCAAGAAGGGAGCAATCAAAACATCCACTTTTACCAACCATACTGCAACTGCAGATAATGTTTGTGGCATAGAGTTAAAGCTTGCAATGATTTCTCCCAGAACAGAATTAGAGCTCTGATCTTCTTCGGATGGACACCACTCCACATTTATGGCACCAACAAAATCAGAAAGAACCTGAAATATACATATATATAAAATTATGTACACATACATAATCAGAATACGTCAAAATGAGTGTGTCAAAGAATTACAGCTCAATTGGCTGCTGCTTGTCTCACAAAAACTTACTTTCTCGGAAAACAGACCACTTTTGGAAAACGAAACAACATGAAGAAAATCAAATGAAAGAAACAATTATTTGATACCTGTAACAACTCTGCCAAAGTAGCGGTCCGTCTAAGTCGTTTGATCCATAGTTTATGACAAGATTTAATCCAAGAACCCATCAATGCACCTTCAGGCATAACTGACTGCACAGGAAATAATAGTAAGAAACAAAAAAAGAAAGTCATTTTCCAGACTAAAAAAAAGGAACTGACTGCAAAAAGAAACTTGACTCTGAGAACCTGACCACAATATAAAGGCCTCGTATAAAAGTGCTACACCAATGTCAGGAAAAATATACATTCTGCATTTACAAACTCACTAACCCTTCGCTATATTGGAGTGGTAAAACAAATTCCATTACAAAAACTAGCCGTATTTACAACAAACCTCAATTAAATTGGTTTTCTACCAATCTTCTACGCTTTGAATTTTCCCTGCTTTTCTGTAGCCTGTGGATGGTGCTCTAACGCCTGAAATCAGCTAAGGACCCTAGCTTTCAGTTACACATCTAAGCAATATTTATACATTTACGCCATGGCATTCTTTTTTGAAAGAGCAACGACCACTCAGATGTGAGTCTGTTGTTGTGGAAGTATCCTGAGCTTCCCGGATATCCCCAATGGGAAATCTCATCAACAGGTTTATGTAGCAAGAATATACAACGCCAACCTCAAGATGCAAAGATTACATCAACGCAGTTCTATTCAGACTGATTTCTTGACTGACCAAAAACAGTCAAGGGTCATTCATAATTTTCCAAACATTAAGAAACATGAAATGTGCTGCACAACGGGCTTGCATAAGTGTCACGTGTGTGTGTAACAGGAGGGGTTGCATCTAGCAACGTACTGCACTACAAACATAGGCCACACCAGTTTGCCAGACATAAATCATGGGATAGGACTATAAATTCAAGTGGACCACGTATCCAGCGTTTGGTTGGAACTTTGCAGATTAGGTAAAATATTCATCACAGATGAAATAACAAGGAACCAAGGGGCTGCAGTATTATTAACCCCCACGCTATTAGTTCAACTACGTCCCATATTTTTTGGAATTATATATGCCATCAAAATTAGTCTGGTCAACCAAACAGTGCAATAAATCTCTAACAAAAAGACAAACCCACCTCATGTCTAGAAAACTATATAGCCGACATGTCACGTGTATGTGTTGTGTATTGAGGGAGAGGATGCATGTCGCAAATTAGCGAAACATAAAGCTTTATCAAAATGAAAAGACCCACCTCAATTACATGAATTGCAGCTTTAAGTGCTTGCAACTGGGATGATAGAACTTTATGCTTTGGAAACGTATCAGCCTCTCCATCCAACTTACATGTGGCAACATGAATCACATATCGTTCCTCCAGGTCAAAATCAAGCTCAAATGTCGTATGGCAGATCTTACAGTGCTTCTCATCTCTCCAGTACAGATCATGACAACATTCACATCTATTAAGTGAATCACGATAAGACCTTTTGCTATATTTAACAGCATTAAGATCAGAATAAAAGGACTTCCATATCCATGCATCAAAAGCTTGCAGACGGGTCCATTTTTGTATTCTCTGTTCTTTGTTTCCAGTTTTGGGCAATATGGACCCAGAAGAAACAGAAAAATCATTCATCTCTATCAGGCAAGTATTGTTGTCTAACTCAGACACCCCTGAACAACTGTCATCTCTGGATATATTGAGCTCAGATTGATCAGATTGGATAGACCGGCACAGAAATGTTTCGCGTCTTTTCAGAGATGCAACAAGGTAAGCCTCCCGCGCACCCCTAGAATCCAAAGCTGACAACAAGGTGCATAAAGCCTACATTCACAGTTAAGAACCAACAGGAAAGTTCAACAGTCAAACTTTGGAAGCATACAAAGATAATCACATCAAGCTACACAGGCCATGTCCAATTGACTGGGCTAAAAATACCAGTGATGGTATTAATAACACAACAATTTGTGGTATTATACATCCCATATTTTGTGGGACATCATATTTGATGGACATTAATCCTAGTCACAAAAGTTCCACCAAAATGTGGGATGTGGTTCTCTTGGATTAGAGCCCAATGACTCCAATCCCATGTTTTACTCCGGAGAAATAAGGAGCAAGAGAAAATAATAAAAAATTACCTCTTCGGTATCAATGATCTCCCAGTGACCATCTTCAGAAGATTCGAAATATATCCTCTTGTGGCCTGGATCTAATGCATTACAGGGGCCCAGAAAAAGCCAGTATCTGTTGTACCTTCGATCAGAACCCAAAAAGATAGATTGCATAGGATGTACATCATATTCAGCTTCCATTTCTTTTGCATCCTTTCTTCGACTACAGGATTGTGCATATCCACAGAACTTCAACATAAATGCTGAAGAATCCACAGGGTGAAGCCCAGATGTCATATCTTTTGTAGCGTGCATTCGTCCACTGTGGCCTCTAAATGATGAGGGCCAATTATGTTGTCCACCTGATGACCTCTTTATCTTCGCTCCAGAACCGTAATAGTTGATAGTGGGAACACTTTCCAAATTGGGTACTATTCGATCCTGCAAGGCAATTGGCATACAAGTTGACATAAACCAACACAGCAGGATTGAAGTATTAGGCACCCTAAAAACCAGAATGGGGAGAGGGGGTTGTAATTTTAACCAAGGGCATTTTCAATGCAGGAAAATTGTTGTAGTTTAAGAAGATGTACATAAGGAACTTCTGTAACCTTTGGATATATACAAATACATCTGTAAAAGCATTTCTAGCACGCGATACGACAAACATGACATGCAATGACTGTATCACATACCTTCCGATAAATTAAGCACAATATGAAGGCAAACAATACTAGTTAATCAGTCGCAGCTTGTTAAAGTTAATCCTGATATAGATTACCTCCATTCTGATACCGGATCCGGCACTAAGGAGATCAACCAAAGCCACTAAGGCATTCAGCTTTTCTTCAATGCTTAAATCTGAATATTCTCCTTCGACCAGTCCTAACAACCATACTTCACCTGGATGGCTCTCATCAATTTCTCTGTGTACTGCTAATGTTTTATTCCCCTGTTTATGACAGTCCCCTCGGTTAAGTATCCTGCGACCGGACATATCCGAATCACACCCTGAATCAACATCACTGGCGTACGTGTCATTGCACTCAGTGTCATTATCAACGCTTCCACAGTCCTCAGAATCTAAATCAGAAGTTTCAGCTTCCTTCATGACAGAATGAATGCGTAGACGATATGCAGCACATGAAATCTTTTCGAACAAGGTAATATCACTTGAAAGCACAGAGCTTATTAAGAGTTCTAGTTCATCAGTAGTGGCAGCTAGATTCAAGTCCACAATCTTCAAACCAAAACACAAAAACAAAAAAAGTTTGTCACTAAATGGTTCCAACATGGACACTGCATGAAGTCCAAAAAAATTATCACAGGCTTCACAGCCATCAATTATCAATGCCTTTTTCTAAATAACCTAGTGAATATCCTCATCTTTGAAGAAATGAACTATGCATGACAATAACTTACCTGAGGAGAATTAGCCAAATCAGAAACTTTCATCCCATTGTTTCCTTGCTCAGACAAAATACAAAACAATTCACCCTTCAAAGTAGCAGGACTTAAGCCATACTTTACCATGTTGTTGACTTCCTAACAAAAAGAATGAGCAAGCAATTTAGTAGAATACAAAAAAACCATTTAAGAATGAGGACATAAAAATGCAATCGTCAAACAAAAGCAAAACACCATTTCTTTACCCTCCATTGAATTGTAACTGCAATATAATTAATGCAGAACAGAGCAAAGTATCAAACACTTGTTTACTAAGGGGTGGACCAATACTTATAAGAAAAATTAAAGCAAGACTTGCTCTTCACAAACAAGTTACTTACAGTAAATAACCAAAATTTTGGATACCTTGCAAAGAGATTCCTTGCGTGCTGTACCATTTTTTGAACCAAAACCAGCTGCAATAAATACTTGACACAAAATTTCTGTCCAGGTCAAGGGGTTTAGGGATTTCTTCCAGAACTCCGTGATATATTGCTGATGTTCAACCTACAATCACATAGGAAGACGATTGATTGTTTGAATGTCATAGTTTGTTTCTTGGAACAAAAAGAAATAATCTAAACTGGGCGCACGGAGAAACTAGAAGCATGAAAAGAAAAAATGTAGGTCAATTGCAGAGCAATAATAAGAGAATGAACAAGAAACACTGTTGAAGATTAATATGTCTCTGACTCTGCATCTAAAGGTAATACCAAACCAATTACAAAATGCCCACAAACATTATTTCCTTAATAAGACCCCCAAAGGAGTGCTGAAAACAGAGATTATTCAATTATGAACTACAAAATAACAGAGATTACAAAGGAAGGGAATATTGATTATAACAGGGTCAACTGTACCGGGTAACCCAATATTGCAAGGACAACACCAGCATAAGAAAATGTATGAAGATCAATTGAATGAGTTAGCAAAATGACTAAATGGTACTTACCGAGTGAAGTAACTCAATAAACTTTTCATTATTGCTCACAGGGGGGAAAAAACCTCTGCTGAGCTCCGTTTCCACATCAGAGAGAAGAAGCTTGAGAAGTGACAAATGGATTTGTCCAAGTAACATCGATTCCTAAGCCATGAAGTTGTACAATTAGCAAAGCACTCCAAGTAGAAAATCTCACTAAAAGCAACTACAGACAGAGGTGAGAACTTACCTGGTCATGAAATGCTTGAGCAAACTCGTCCAGGGTAAAAGAACATATGTTCAACGGCACGGCATATGAATAAATGAAATGGAAGACCTGCAACAAACAAGTCAGCCTAAGCTCACAAAGACAATTGATATAATAGCAAAAAGCATAACCATACTTCCACCGAAAGGAGAAAACAAATGCACAACCACAATCAAGTCCTACATGAAAACCTGTACAGGAACAGCAAAGAGCACACGTATATGCATTTTCTCATACACAAAATTGGCTTGGTTAGCATTACTAAATCATTCATGAGATTATCAATTCCTCTCAATATAAACCATGATAGTTCATGTGAACATGGTTAAATAACAAGAGAAGAAAAAAAAACTTCAAAAAAGAAAATGTTGCAGGAATGATGCAAATTGAGCATCTAAAAAGCATAACAATTCATCATAGGTGCAGGAATTGCAAAAGGCAACGTCATCTGATGCCGTACACTAGCTTACAGAAATATGCATCACAGAATAAAGAGAACTGACACCATGGTATATACTCATCAAGAGAAGTCAAGGGTTATGCTCTACAAGGATAAGCAAGGCAACCAGCATAATGAGCGTTTGGGAAGAGAACATAGCAACTCACTTATAGGAGCAAGATTGTGAAAGGGCAACCTTGTCTCCTGTTTTACACTATGTTGAAGTAAAAGGCATGACAAATCACTACACAACTGAATTCAGCTTGCATAATTAAGGTGTTTTTCCCAGACTACTTTTATATCTTCCTCATCAAATCAACAAAAAGAAGGAAAAGAAGTAAAGAAGTCAAAGGGCATGTACATGAATCAAGCATTGCTTCAATTAGCATAATGAGCAATCTGTAAGGCAAGTCTTGGTACTGTCAAATCAGTTCTTAGCCACCAATTAGATGAACAAAAGGCATGAAGATTCTCCTGAATGGAATTCAACGAATATACATATTCTAAAGATATGGGCCTCAAATAGATGCAGTGGAAAACATAATGAGGCACCACAAGTTACAACTCGTGCATGATGCTTCTTGCATAGCAGCACTCAAAAAAGAACAAAAAAAGTTTTTTCTCCACATACCTTAAATAACTTCTTGACAAGCTCTGGTGAAGAACCCCATGGTTGCAAGTAGAACGGTAGCTTCATCCCAACAGAATTTGGTGGGAACTTGGCTAACAAGTCTGGAAATCACAAAAAGGAATCCAGATAGGAGGGGACTTCAGCAAACATGCATACACTATCCTTTAATATTTCAACAGTACACAATCCATTTGTTTTGACATAAAGCATTAGTTGACAAAGAGCATTTCAAGAAGACATTATGACATAAACCATTAGTTGATATAGAGCATTTCAAGAAGACATTCTCTTATTATTAATTGATTGTTTCTCCTTGCCAATGAGATGCTTTGAACAAATTTGGGACAAAAATGACGACAGCTCCAAAATCCTGGACATGAGTCTTACGGCTTCTCTCTGCATGCCCTCTTCCTTCAACAAACTTGGCTTTATGTGTCTGAATATACATACATACATATATGTGTGTGTGTGTGTGTGTACATATGTATGTATGCAAATGTACAAATTACTAGTACATGTATATAAGCAAATGTATACACCACCCCTAGCACATACATTTGCACCCTAACTCCTAAGGGATGTAAGCATAAAGACCTTTATGGGGAGTTCAGTGGAGTAACTTCAATTTTTCGTGCTTCCTTAGGAGCATGAGAATCAAGACATGCCAACCAGGTGGAGATTTGTTGGGCCCTTGGCCTTTCTGCGGCTATGGGCTTTGGAATAAATGTTGTACGAAGTTCCATTAAGATGCAAATAAACTAGAAAGTGCATTCACAATCACAACTAGCTCCTACTCGCATCTGTTGCATCCACCCTATCTGATATCAAATCCGCACATCCAACTTGCATCTCTGCATGTTCAAGTGGATATGGCTTTTCCAAGTATCAGTACTTGTTTACAAAAAATCAACCTACAGGAAACTAAGAAGCACAGTTTCCTTCATGAAAAGGCCATTGAAGCTAGTTTACAACATATCTGGACAAATTTACATGAGGATCAGAGGAATTTATGAAATCTTGACAAAAATGCCATCTATACTGAAAAAAATAACTAAAAGCAGCATCAGTAGTTGTAGAACATGTTACGGATTCGGCCCTGCTTGTAATTCTTGTAGCTCCAGCTCCTCATCATCAATTAGCATTGCAAATTGTTCGAGATCTTCTTGGCCTATCACTCTATCCAAAGCAAGTTCACATTTTTCTTTAGGTGGCTGCATCTGCTTCGGAATATTATTGCTTTCTACCTTCAAATACAAGCCAAGTTTGAGTTCTTTGGCTGCTATAATAAACCGGAGCAATAAAACTAGAAAATTATTACCTTTCTTCCACTGATGGGAGGCTTCCTCTTATCTTGTACCTTAGTCCCTTTTCCTAGTTTTCTCTGCATATAAGCACTCATTGTCAAGAATTTTTCCTTAAGAAATCAGTAATTTCATCAAGATCAAACAATAAGATGCTCAATAGAAGGCAAGAAAGCAACATTTTGAGATTAAATGTTCACGAGATGTGTATCAAATCACTAACCTTCACAGGTTGTCGTTTTTGCAGTTTTTTCCCTTGAACAAATGGTTTCCGAGGAGCAGAAGTAGCCTTGCGGAAAACAGAAGTGGACTCTCTCTCATCAAAATTAACTCCAGTAGGAGAATCTCCACCATCAGGATTGTATGCCCTCCAAACTGTCATCAAACCTTTTCCAATACCATGTTTCTTTACTGGGCCACTTTTCATAGTACATACTTGATAGTCCAAGAGGGTAGGTTCAGAAACCTAAAAAGGAAGCACATAATAACCTAATTTAGAGGAAGCATCTCGTCAAATCATTCCATCCACCTAAATACACATTGCACTACCTTTCTTCTTTTGAGTGCACTTTGGCTTTCATCACAAGCATTGTCATAAATTCGCAAAGCCTTTTTTGCTTTCAAAGCTCTGTGCTTATCTTGGCAAAGGCGATGAGAACATTTTGAACCCCATCTTCCTACAAATACAGATAAGATGAGAGGGAAATAGATACATAGAAATGGACCATACGTCAATCCACCTTAAAGCATGAAAAAAAGTATGCAGGACACAGGCTAATCCCTCCCATTACAGCAAGTTGAGTTCAAAATGGGTGTGGGATTCACTGAATTTAACAAAACTAAGTGACGTAGAAAAATGCTCAGCTTCCATCTCAAAAAAAGACTCCTTTAAAAATATGAAACAAACATTTAGGCCGTTTACTCTCATAAAATACTGTCAGACACATACCAAGCACTTTGGAAATCTCAACAAAGTTCCTCTTATAATTAAATTCATCTAAAAACATCCTATTCCAAAATGAGAGATGTAAAGGATAAGAGATTTCTTGGGTCAAAAAGACAAAGCCACACTCTGCCACTCCTCTTTTGAACTTCTAAACTAGAATAACACTATAACAAAGAGAAGGAAATGTATTTCTCACGCAAATTTTCAATATCAATAGGAGTGCTATTAAAACCATCAAGAAAAGGAGAAGGAATCAGGAAAAGACAGCAGAAACTTGACAAAATTTTCACCAATTCTTCATGTGGCACAACAATAATCATAAAACCTGTGTTCATCCATGCACGAATAATCCTAAAAATCTTGACCACCGACACTCCTCGAATAGGGCCGACATTTGTTGAACACGCGTCCAACCATGTCCTGGTTTTTAAAAATCTTTCCTAAACCCACGCGTTTGGGACTACTTTCTAAAAGACGAAGAAGTTGCAATTACTTACATTACCTATTGAAATGCATGACATCTACTTAATTATGGTCATTTCCCTAAATTGTCATGCATGTGGGGCCCTATTGCATCGATATTCTTGTCTTGTTTGTCTCATGTCTGTGTTTCAGGTCCAACAACAGGCACCCAAAAAGTTGACATCTGTCTTTCTCAGCAATTGAGCCCCCTAACCAGTGGATCAAATCATATATTAACACGAATATAATTACTACATATGTGGATGGGGAAACTTTTGAGTTTCACATTCAGTTATCTGTCCCTGTTAACAAATAACATTTTGAGAGGATCGAAAAAGGCACAAAAGCTTGGAGCATGGGAAGATGTAACCAATCATACCAGTGAACAAAATGAAGCCTAAGCCACAATGCACTACAGAGCTTTACAAGAGTTAGAAAACCAATAACAAGTATGGCTAAAAGGAAAGAGAGCCCAGTAAGCAGACTGAACTCAGGTTTCCGTATAGGTATATACAAATTTAAAAGTTCTTTCAGTTTTATCCTGTCTACACTAGCTGCCAGCTTCAATCCCCAGCTACCACCAAAGGGACGGTGCAAATCTGAGTAGTACATAATTTCTCTTTGTATTACTACTGAACAAGCAAAAGGATTACCTACGTAAAACATACTAATACAAAGGAATAGTTGAGATTACACTAGACATACTTGGCATACAACGCAAGTCCTTACCCAAATCTTTAATCAAACTGGAATAAATACTCCTCAAAAAACACTCCCCATTCATTTTCTCAAAAGCTATCAAAATAAATTTTAATGATTTTATATAATTTAAGGAGACTTTTTTTAACCCAAAATTCTCAGGCTAATTCGTGGCCTCCAAATTTACCACTGTGCTTTTAATAAAGCTTTGCGTAGATTTTATGCTTAAATCTGTGTTTACGTAAATGTAGCTCTCACTCAAGATGTTATGATATTAAGTGAACTGCTGGAGATGGTCTTATTTCTAACAACTTTAACTACAATACTCATCAACTAGCAACATGACTAAAATCAAATTGAAATGAACTATACTTCACCACAAATTAAACACATAAACCGAAACTATATGACAAAACAATTGATGCTGAAGTACTACCTTTTTTACATTGCTCGAAAGCCTGTGCAGGAAGAGAATCGAACTCGACGCCAAGTGGAGGCCCATCCTTCCGAAACACCTTCTTTAAAATGCAGTCTGGAGTTAGTAGAACATTGTGCAGACGAAGACGATGACTCTTAAGCTCCTTCTTCCTTGCCTTCCTCTTAACAACTCCTTTCTTCTCCAACGTCGGCGCCGCCATCCGGAACGACCGGCCAGGATCAATTGGCCATGAATGGAAGCTTGTCCGCTTATTGGAAACGAGAGAGAGAGAGAGAGAGTTCACTCTGGGTTGAGAAATGAGATGGCGAGAAAGAGGAGAGAGAGAGGCTGAGTAGGGTTTTGGGTTTTTGGTGATTATGTTTGCATTTTCATTATCTTTTTTCTTTTTCCTCTTTTTATCGTCACCACGTCGTCCCGTGAAAATATCTCTTTATCAAACCGGGTTCCGCCAAATCGACAACGGTTGGTGCTAACCGGCTCATCGAAATCGACTGAACCGGTTCAACTGTGTTCGCTCAAACGCGGGAGTTTCCCACCATCCTTGCCAATATTTTTGGTAAATTACACTTGCTTCCCTCCTAGATTTGAACCTAATTACAACTAGCCCCCCAAGTTTGTAGAGATCAAACAAATTATACTGACTGATGAGTTGGCTTGGTTTCTCCCTCTCTCTCTCTCTCTCTCTCTCTCTCAGACACACCCACACCCCCGTTCTCTAATTACCCAGGAACAGAAAGAGAACTGATTGTCAGGTATGAAGTAAAGGAAAATGGTGAGTTTCCACCTGAATCCCCTCATGCATTGCTTGAATGGATTCAGATCTAACTGCTTTTCTCGCTTGCGATATCCTTTTAGTAGTCTAGGAATCTACGAACAGGGTTTACTTCTTCGTAATTCCAATTCATTTTCCAATTGCTTACAATTGGCTTTTATTCCAATTGGTAATGTAATGTATAATCTGTTTCGTTCTTATTGTTCCATTCGGCAATCACTTGCCTTTGAACTACAATAGCTCTAGTGTAAGAACATAACTTTCTAGTTCGACTCCCAGTAAGAGCAAAAGTCACGGACGCTCTTCCCGCGAGCAAAAGTTTGTGCAAAATGGGTGGTAGGGGTCCTGGTTCACGGTGAGCCACGTGACCTAAGGTTTTGGTTGGTGGAATTGGTTCCGAGTAGAAATAGTTCTTGACTTGAAGCATAAGATGGGAAGATAAACTAAATCTCGTGTGACTTAAGTGCACACTGCAAATGGTAACTGAAAAGATTTCAAAGTAGTACCCTTTGGTTGAAAATTGTGAACATTAGGCCTAGGCCTTTTGTCTCTGTTCTGATATAACACCGCCACGTCAGCACTCTCTTTCGAAAATGAGATCACCACCGCTTTAAGAAGAGGGGAAGTCTTTCTGCTCAGTTTTCAGTTGTTCATCAAAGAAAAGTCGAACTCTATTATGATGTTCCTCTGAACTGGGATGTTAGTCCTCGAGCTCTGTGTTCTCAAGGATGAACCTTGACACCTTACTTTATTGGTCATGCTCTTCGTAGGAGAAGGAAGCAAAAAAAGAAGGCTTTAGGAAGTACTTGGAATCTAGTGGAGTTCTTGATGCTCTGACAAAAGGTTTTGCTTCAAATCTTTTTGAATGATTTGAAAACTGAAACTTGAACCTGGTATTATTCCTAGTTTAGTAATTATTTCTTCTTGGTCGAGTTCATAAATCCCGTTGAAATGTATTGGCTTATGTACTTGTAGGTCTTGTTTCACTATATGAGCAAAATGACAAACCTTCTTCTGCTATTGAGTAAGTTCATATATTCTTTAAATTTCATTATTTGTGCACGTTTGATCCAGTACATCTCAAATCATTCTGTTTCAATAGTAGTTCTAGATTGGGCATATCAGAAACCATACATGATGACTAAAAACTTCATCACTGTTGAACAAATTAACGTGTAGACTAATAATGCATAGTTCTATTTGAAAGATTGGCTTTTAAAGCTTACAGCAGGCATTTTAAAAACTGAATTTTCAAGGATTTGCACAATACATATGGCGACCTCTTACTGGAGGTGTGCTAGGATGAAATACAAAAATGAAGAGGAAAAATGGACTACTCCAATATGAAGCAGCTAAATTAATTTTAAAAGGACACAGATAATTTTGAAGATCGCTAACTGCAGGAAAAAGAAGCAAAACTACCATTTGCACAAATATTCCTTAAATGTGGTCCATTTCTCTTTGGGATTATCTTTCAATTTCATTTATTCAGTCTAGATATAGATTACTTCTTGAGTTAGCTTTCTACTAGGCACCCGTGGTTTTTCTTTTAACATTTGATTCTACGTACTCATGGTTTGTTTTTAACAGGTTCATCCAACAAAAGTTAGGTGGTCCAACTGTGTCGGAGTTTGAAAAGCTACAAGCTGAAATGTCAGATTTACAAATTAGATTTGATGGGCTTCGGGTGGCACACCAAGAAAAGTGCAGGGAGGTATGGATTCATTCACTTCTTTCTCAGTTCCATTATGTTTGTATTAATAAGTGGTTGAGTGCCACTTACATAGGAAACAACAACAGAAGTATACTCATAGGAGTGCATATTATTTAAAATGTGTGGGAATTTTGATTTGTGAGCCTGCATTAATTTTGAATGCATTCATACCAACTGTTGGATCAAATTTTCACGCATTCTTGACTACAAAATCTTCCATATTCCAATCATTTAGGCTACAACAGATGTCTACACTCATGTTTCTTCATTCCTCTGACTTTATGGTGATAAGACTCTGTGTCTCACTTAGTTCACCACAATTAACTGCATGTAGTACTATGAACATCAACCGATGCTTTGGCTTTCTCTGTCCTAATGTTGTTTAAATCCATTTTGTGTACTTCATGCATATCGGAGGTGGCCATACTACTTGCTATAAGAGGTAGAACCACGAAGCTTGCCACTACTTTCAGAAAAGATCCTCAACTTAACTGAATGGCGATGTGGTGTCCCTGGGCACAGAAATGTGTTGCTGTTTTACGCTATTTAACCCAAATATAGTCCAGCTTTCTCAATTTATCTTTTCTTTTCGTATCGTTTTGCAGCTCGAGGAATTGAAGAAAACAAATACAGTGGCAGTTCCTGGAGTGACCATTGATGATGAGTTCCCAAAGGATGAATCAGAAAGTGTACAAAGGTAATTCGTGTGTCCTCTCCAATTCATAAGGTTGTGTGTCCCGTGCAATTTGTAGTGAAACTTTCAACTGGGGAACCTCGACTCTAGTTTCCTATATCTAGTTTTTTTTATTGGTGGACTGTTGAAGAATTTGGCTTGACTTTTGGCTTATTGTTATATCAGAATTCTATTATGAAGACGCCTTTCTTGTGTGCATACCGTACGTTTGGTTATGATTTCAGTGGTCTTGGTGTTTGATTAGCACTCATGTGGTAAATCTTTCAAATCAGAAGTGAGTTATGAATTAAGTGGTGTTTGATTATGACTCATACAGATAAGTGTTGTTGGTTATGAACTATATCACCTGTTCAAAGAGGTTTGTGGTACATATAACAATGACCTCTGAAAGTTGGGGTACATGTAATAATATGCACTCTTTCTAGGATATGTGCTGTGGGCTAGCCCTATTTTTGTAATTTAAAGTCAACTTGTAATATTTTTATGTTTTGGTTGTGGTATTTAGTGGCTACGGGATGTTGTAGTGCAGCAAGCGAATACAATTGTTTGAAAAGTTTATAAATAGCTTCAAATGTGGATAGAACTACGTCGTTTTGTCGCCCTGTGCACTAGAGCATCCCCAAATTCAGTAGTTAGTACTATTGAACTTTTCTTGAATTTGCTCAGCGTGTTAGAAACAATGCTAGTTCAAACTTCGTTTGTTTTTCTAGTGTTTTTTTTCAAGTTTCTCATAGCAAAAAAATTTTCTTTTATATCCTCGCCAGTTTAGTTAGACCTTGTAAAAATTTCTTAGATTTCGGTTTTGAGACAAAGCTTGGTGGAGACCTGCAAGTTCCGGACAAATTCTTGGAAATTTTCTTGAAAATCTTTTTCCTCGTTTACAGGATCTAGTTCAAAAGATGTGATGAAGAGTCGTGGATGGTGACCGTAAAATCTACGACACTCTAAAATCTTTTGAACTAGACGTCCCTTCCGAAAGTTTATCTGTATGTGAAATCTGTTCATGAGAGAGCGATTTTGCTTATAAGAGAATATCAGCAGCAGCAGAAGGGAAGTCATAATTGAAATGGTGCAAATCAAAACCATGCAAACAGAGCAAGTGTGATGCAAGTATAATTTTGGTGCCAGTGATGGAGTAAAAGGGCTACACATTACTGCAGCTTGGAATGCAGAGAATAACTACAGGTATTGTAACTTGTAAGGGTTCTAAAAATCGGACTAATCGGCGATTAGTCGGTAATTGACTTCCCATCGATGCGATTATCCCAAAATCGCCAAAGAAATCGGTTGGTCACCTAAGCTGGTTCTAGGCACCGACTAATCGGCTAATCGCCGATTAATCGGATCGGCCGATTAGTTGGCCGATGAGAAAAATAAAATCGGCCTAAACAAAACTACATAGTTTAGCTGTTTATGTAGGGTTATTACAAGAGGTACAACAATAGTTACGGAACTTACGGTCCTTCTTTCAGCGACTACGGCGACTAAATTTCGTCGTCTTCCGATGACTATAGTTTCATCGACTGCTACAGCGATCTGGATCTCAAATACAGTTACAACAATCTCAATCACATAC
>JABCMJ010039306.1:0-20628 GCA_014822125.1 Arbutus unedo | reverse complement strand
AGGCGATATGCCACGTTGTGAATTGACAACTTGTGTACTCATTCGTGTGCTCTTTTACTCATTGCATTACGAACATTACCTATGTCATTTCTTTGAATTCATATAACTCCTTTTCGCATGACACGTCCATGATATGTATATACATCTATTATTGGTATCGATGTTCCTACTGGACTTGTAACTCACCCTTTTTTTCACTTTCAGGTACCAACCTTGAGCAGTAGATCGAGGGACATGGCATGATTGATTGTGTGCATTCTTTTGTAGACTTAATCATGGAGTTATTCAACATCTTTTGAACTTATTTTTGAAAAGATGTATCATAACTCTATTTTAGGCATGTAATATTTAAAAGTATTTCTAAACTTTAAACTTTGGGAAAGGTCTTTGAATTATGATGACCTCTTTTGAACGTTTAGTTATGGGAACACCGTGTTGACTTGTCATGAATGAAAATTTGGGCTGGATAGTGTAACATATGTAAGAATATTAGATAATTTCACAAATTATATTTCTCTGAAAATTGAGGGCGTGATCAATGCAGCTAGTTCAAAACCGACAATTAAAACACACACATTTTTTTATGCGTACTAAAACTTTCAACGAAATTTGAACAATTCATTACTTGGCTCGACTCATGAGTAACAAAATCCAAATATAGACGCAAATCTTAGACAAAAGTTTGGTTGCAAAGAGAAAATGTAGCAAGGGTATTGTAAGGTGTATTGAATTCAATAATAAACATCCATTTCCAATCCAAAGTCTGAAAACTACTATTGCTGTAATTAAATTCTTGTCCAAAAAACAAGCAGCACAGTGAAAACATCAACAAAACATAGCTTCCCCGGATGTTACATATCATTGGAACAGTCCAATTGGATATTCTGTTAACAAAATCATACGACATTGCAATAAAGCAGCTTCAGAAAGTTTAGGCAATTCAAACAAAAATCCCAAGGAAGCTTCTGGGTCCTTCTAAAGAATACTGATGCAGCCAATTGTCCCCTGATCAATTTCATGGCTGCCTGCCCCATAACAACAAAAGACAGGAGCTATTAGTTTCACCATGTAAAAACATCTCAAATAAAAAAATTTGCCTAACGTCGAATTGACCGAATCATATCCATATGAATCCAACAGATACTAATAGTCAAATAGCTTACTCCTTTCGTCAATTTAGACGTGCTAATCATTTGGTTCTTAGATTTAAGGCTAAATTAGAGGAAATCAAAGTGAAACTAGGCCAGCTAAATCCATTGCTTTTCACTTCTAAATTTTCATTGCTAAGGTTGCTTTTTTCCTTCTGGTAAAATGATTAGGCACGAGTAGTTCAGTTTTCTTATCAAACCCTAAATCTAAACATAGCATTGCTAGTTTAGCTAGTACCACTTCCACACCTAGTTAAATTACGAGACATACATGACATTAACATAATTCCCAACCAAAGAGTCATGGAGATGATATAGTGGTACCTTGATTGCACTGACTAATGGATGGAAAAGTCTACAGAACCAGATCTGCTTTTGCTAATTTTTAGATGGTTGTCCATCAATAACTTTTTGAGGCCGCAACTTTCTTTTCCCATAAATGCTGCTTAGATAGTTAATCATCAACCAATGATAAAGTTTGTAAATCACAGATGAAGTAACAATTTCCGATAATAAACCTGAATGAATCAAAATTCAGAGCACATCTAGTCCTGATACATTGAGAATATAAATAGTAAATTTAGTTCTCTCTAAAATGCTAGACTGATATAAATTCAGATACATCATTGTTATTCTTTATTTAATTGACATTATTGCCTACTCTGTTTAGAAGCTCCCTGTTAAATAGTTGGGAAAAATGACACATAGCTATTGGTTTCACTTCGGTTAGGGGGGCTATAGTTTTGACCACTTCTACGGAGGAAAATCTTCATCTTGTCATATGTTCATTGTTCACATCCCTCACCAAGGAGAACAAGGAAATTTTGACCCCATGACTCCAATCTGGCATAGAAAACATGTGTAAATTCAATTATGGACTGTATGCTACAAGGTGGGAGGAGTTTGCATCTTGTATTCCATAAAAACCTCAATTCCAAAATTGTCAAAACAAATAAAATCCATAATGAGCTGGTTCACATGATTACTATAGAGAGAGGAATAACTTTACGATTCATATTATGAGCACATCGTCTTAGGCTCTCCTTCATAAATGGGCTAAGCACATGCAAATATTTTAGTCACTACGTGGGCGATCTATTGCTTGCATGATACCATAATACAAAGTATGATAGGGAAACTTAAGGTGTTAGAGAGAGTAACTTTACTATTCATATTCTAAGTAATTATCAACAAAATTAGTATTTATCCAATATCTTTAAAATCAGTAAAAGAGTCACTCTATTGCTTCTAAAATTTCCCCAATCTTTTTTTTATTGTCAAACTTTGTCTAGTGCCAATTGTCAAATAATATTGTATGCGAGTTTCAGACAAAAATACAAATGGAACTAATAAAGAAGATATATAATGTTCCTATGTCTACCATACCTTTGATAGTATTACTCTTAAAAGTCCCATAGACAATGATGAATGAAATGCTTACTCTTGCATATAAAGTTTAGTATATCCACCCACAGGGCATAGGTGACACAAATTAGGATATTTACCTAAGAGAAGAAATGTGTTCTTCAATCTTTTTCTCCTGTTCAACATCAAAACTATACCATTTGTCACCCGTCTCAACATCGTCCCTGGTTCCCACATCTGTAAGTTGAAGAAGAAGGATTGACATGAATTGCATCACTAAAATCAATCCTTGGAATCATTATAAAGAACACACTGCAAAAACTTAACCTTGAAGCAGGATATTAGAGTTGTCAGAATATCCATTTAATCTCCAATAGGTACGCCCTTTAGCGTCCAAAAGGATAGGTTCAGTTCTAACAGCAGCACATCCTTTTATACCTACAGAGGTTATTCATATAGGAGGTTAAATTATTTTCTCAAACATACATAACTATGAGGAAGACACAAATACTGAAAAAAATGGAAAAGAAAACAGTGATATGTTTGGGAATTTGGACTGGGGACATATCCGTTCATAGAAAAATGGTGGCAGTAAGTCAGTAACAAACCAAGCTGCACCTGAATAGCTATGGATTGAAAGTAAAGCAACTTTGTTTGCAAATGCAAACTTCAATCTAATGAACTTTATATGATTTATAAACAAGGAAAAGATAAATAATAGAAAGTTGACGCAGGTTTAAGAGCCCTTATTTAAGATACTGTAGTTCCAAAACGTAAATATATGACCAGAAATTAATGGCAAATGGGTGCCTTGTTTGGTCTGATGCTCCTGTTTTTCTGCTGCTATTGGTGCGCCATGCTTTGCTTTGCTGGTTGTGGAGAGGGACTCCTTCCCCTCCTTTCATTTTCTATCTTCATCCTCTTTTGGTTGGCGTTTTGCTTGCCATTGGTATTTTTCGTACATTCGTTCTCTATCAATATGTTCTTCTTTGCCGATCAAAAAAAAATTAATGGCAAACATACAATATGTATTTAGTGAGCAATCCCAAATAGCTACGTTGGTTTGTACATCTGTCACAAAACGCTAGTTATAGTCTTCCAAATTTCTGAGCACGAGTAAACGCTAACCTCGACATACCTTAACCTAAACTAGTTAATAAGCTCAATTAGCTCAATACCTTAACCACAAAAAGCTCAAGCTCAGATCAACATATAGCAAACAAGCTCTAAGGCTAGTTAAACTAAGCTAAACCTCTGTCCAAAATCAAGAAACCCAAATTTATTCCCTAAAACCAATTCACCTTGACATATTTTCAGCCCAAACTTCTCAACTTTTACAGAACGTACCATTACGGATCAACTCTTGTGATTCCTTTATTTTGGCTTGAGCTTCAGCCACTTCAGTTTTAATTTGAGAAACAGCCGCTTCATGCTCAGAAATGGAGAGGGGAGCACCGTTTTTTGCTATGGTAGCCTTGGCCACCTCATCCAGCATTTGCTTCTTCAATTGTTTCTCCTGCACAAATAATCAATTTGATGACAAAAAAATAAAAGAGCACTTACACACCATACTATGATCAAAAGGCAAATGTAGTTCACGAGTTTTGGTACCTTCTTTTTTGCAGCACGAACTCTTTCTCTTGTTTCCTTCACATTTTGAACAACTTTTAAGTTCTGGTCATTTATCCAACTCCTTATAGCTCTACAAGGAAATTAGATAAATAGCACCAATAATTTACTATGACATATGAGAAAGTCAAAGAAGACTTTTAGAATTGTGCAAACCCTTATAACTTACGCAGTAGATAGAACTTCATCGCATAAAAAAACTAAGAGCCTAAGCCTTTGTGAGGAGTCTAAACTATCATAATCAGCTTCCTGAACAAACATATCCAACTTCAGTTTTTTCATCACACACTGCGATCTGGAGGCACACTTCTGTAGAGCATTCAACCATGAGTTTTTGCCACTTTTCGCCGTTATGGCCTCAGAGCTAACAGAAAGCATGACAGAAATTAGATATTAACAGATTAGATTAAGTAAAGAGTGTAGTGGTGAGAAATTAGATATTATCAGATTAGATAAAGTAATGAATGTAGTGGTGAGGCTCATACTCTTCTCCCAAGTCCTTTAGTATCAGTGACAGCAACTGGATATGAAACTGGACAACTGGAGAAGGTTTTCCTCGGGTGCCACGTCGCCCATGCATTAAATCTCGAAGTACATATGCAGGTTCCCCTTCCTTCAAATCAAGAATCTACAAACCAGAATGTGGAAGTGAGAGAAGCATTCGATGGGCTGCTAAAAATTGGGTTTCTTGGAAACAACACCAATGAGCGTGTAAAATACAGCAAACGAACCAAACATTCCTCGAGAAGAGAACTGTGAAAGCTTACAGCCATTGTTCATTAGAATCAAGTCAATAAAGCTTCGATGAATGAAGGAAAGTACAAAGCATATATGACACTATTCTTACAGTCAGCTTGGATGTGGAAGGATTGGATGAGAAAAGAAATGATTATGGTTTTTCACAAAATCTCACTGGTTTTGGTGAAATGCCATGAGAGGAAAATACAGAATGTATATAAACACCGCTTGTTTTTCATTTCCCACTATTTTCCAACATTTCCCACCTCTTTTATTATCCTAACAAGTGATAGGATTTCATTCTCTCACCAAACCCCTCCATCTAGATACATACCTCATGCTTGAAAAGAGTCTGAGTGACAAGAACAAGATCAGTTTATAAACTTAACTATGAACCACAAACGTTGCGCATGCCAAGTTACATTGCTTTTCCCACTACAGAAATAAATTTAGTTTACTTGCCTCCTTAAAAGTTGTGCAGAATTCCAAGAATTGCAAGGCATACCCAACATCTTCTGGTGGTAGGTCAACCCCAGCTACAGTAGCCAACTGTGAACCCTGAGGCAATGGGATGTCAACTTCAATATAATAGTTTTGGAGCATCGCAGCATCTGCTTCAACTTTGTAGGGTCCGGTGCTATCCCTTTGCTCTTTACCCTTTTTGCATCCAAGCAGATTGGATGAAACTCCCATAGAACCACTAACCTTCAGATTCTTTTCCTTTTCTGGAACACAAACATCTCCACTAATCTTCACCTCTTTCATTAAAACCCCATTATGTCTCGTGCTATCCTGTATCTCCGTTAACGCTTTCTTAGAATTTGGAGGGTTTTTGGTCTCTGTCGCCTTCAACAAAATTTCATCACACCGGTTATCTTCCTTTATATCATTGAGCTCTCCCTTAGCAAAAGACCTATCACTCCATTTGCTGTCTGGTGTCTTCTGCGATCTTTCATTCGAGATCTGAGGCTTTACATGACTTGGCTCACTCAACAAAATGCCATCATCATGGTTGCCGTCTTCCATTTCCTTTAAACCTTTCCGATTCTTTTTCTCTAGTTTTCTCTCGTCGGGGCTTGATGGCGAAGCTATGGAATGTAAATTTGAATTACTATTTCCGTTGAAAGAATTTTCTTTACCTCGTTTTGCAAGCTCCTGTCAAGGAAAATCACTAAGAAACATGAACATACACTTATGCCGATAAGGCAACAATAATACTGAAAACGAAAATGGTTACAAAGAGCAAGAGGGGGAAGAATGCCTGGTATTTCATTTAGTGGTTTATGTTACGATACCTCCAATATATAGAACTAAATCTGTGAATAATGAATGATGATATCCCTGAGTAGATTTTCCGAATCAATGCGTATTTGGAGGACTTTGGACGGTTACAGCGAATGGCTTACACGCAGATGCGAACATAAATGTGTTTTGACTATTGACTTCAACGGAGAAATCATAGTCTGAATGCTAAATGCCCTTCATAGAAGGATACAACACATATTATTTGAAGTAGTAGGATTTTTCCAACTAAAGGTTAGTCTAGTTGCCCACCCTCGTACACTCTCTACTGAGACGTCTAGGGGTCGAAACCGAAGACAATAATTGATTACCATTTCCTATAAATGAGTCTTTTGTGGTTAGTTTATTTCTTCTCCTTGTGTGGCTATTTCTTGAGTTATTGTGCATTGAACTTGATTTAGTTATTGCGGACTTCACATTATTGATGCAGTGTTCCGTTATAGCTCTTCAAATATAGTTTTCCTACCTCTTGACATCAAAAAAAGTAGCAGCATTTTTCGGCATATATAGTACTCACAGCTTTTAGAATCTTGGCAACACCAAGACTTTCAGAAACTTGAACATGGAGCATCTCCGAAACAGAGGAATACCCAGTTGCCTTGGCTGCATGCACAAGAATGCCAGTGGGTCGGTGTCCTTGTGTCTTCCTGAAAAACACATTTTTTTCAAAAATACTGAACTGCAGAAAAAAACAAAACAAAATACTTATGAGCAGGAAAAATACATTTTAAAAAAGACCATTATTTTCCTTTGTTTTTACCTAGGCAGTTCTTCCTTCTGCTTGGGTATCTGCTATGAAATTTTAATTACCCAACAAAATTGTAGGAAAAATGTAAGTTAATAACACTTACATACAGAGACTGCAATTGCAAATGCCTCTGCACTTTGAACAATTCCAGTCCTCCAAAACTGCCACTTCTTCTGTCATCTCTCCATATCTTATTGGAAACCAAGCAAACGAATTGAATGAAATACCAGGCAAGCACCCCTCCTCCCACTAATTATATACAAAAAAAAAAAAAAAAAGATACTGCAAGGAGGAACTTAAATGTATCCAACCTGTTCAAGAGGCACTTATGGTAGAAATTTATAGGACATGGCTTGCCATTTTTCTGATTCTTGCAGGAAGCCACAAAAAACCATAGTTTTTTGGCGGCACAGCAAAAAGTGTTAAAGTTCAATTATGAAAGCAAATCAGATGCTAAGTATGAAAAAACAAAGATTAATCTAATTTAACCCTTGACTTATACTGTATTTTTTTTGGTGAGAGAAAGTAAGGATGGTTGCTTTCAAGTTTCAAATACCACCAAAAAGAAAACCATAGCATCCAACAAATTAAGCTCTGTAAAGTTGTAAGACTTTGTTGATACAAAAGCTCTTCTTCTAAAGATAAAAACATCAGATTTGACTCCAAATAAATTCCCTTCAATTGTCATGTTTTATCATCCTGAACTACTATGGTTGTGGTTTGTATCAAAGAATTGTTGTCTCGCAATATCTTGCCCTGGATTGTCAATGTAGTAGACATTATAAACCTACTTTGTCCCAAAATGCAGGTTGTAAGAAAGTCCTAGGGCTTCTGATTAAACATTTCAACTGCTTTAGGCAAATGTTCCCTGAAGTTGTCCTTGAATTTGTCAATGCAAGCTAACCCATATTTTGCTGCAGTGTTTCACATTCAGTGCCTTGTTAACTTATGTACAAAGCATATCCAGAAAATGGCCATGCCCCAAGCAGGAGAGGAATTGGAGTTGCATTTTGTGAAAACAGTGGTCCCCATTTGGGGTCTCCCATTTATTCTTGTTTATCCAAATAACCAAATAGAAAATAAATGGATTTCATGGGGTTTCCCTGACCGAATTCGTCAAGGCTTCAGAAAAGGGGAAAAAAAAAGAAGGGATATCAGGACGGGAACATGGAAGCAGAAGTCCAGATCTTAAATCACAAGACTTGACTAATACAAATTCTTAAATTTAAACTCTCTAAGATACACACACACATAAATACAAGAGTAATGCTATGAACACAAATCATCCGAACACATTCGGATGCCACGTGCATCCAATAAGATGTACAGAGGAATAATTAATAGTTGGGCGAGGAGTAAGTACAATTGCGTGCTGACATATCAAGTTTCTTTGGGGTTTTGCAGGCAAAATTTGCTTCTTTCTTTGGCCCAGGGATCACAGCTGAAATTGGTATGTTTTACCTGCTCTAGTTTCATGACTTACAGTAAAGCTTTTGGAGTTGGGGCAAGATGAGAGCAAGATTTACGACTAATATTTTGATTTTGTGGGTGCAAGAAGGAAGAAAAATATCTATATGAAGTAGGGGTGAGAGAAATACCGAAAAAATAGAACCGATCGAAAAAATCGACTGTTCGATTTGGTCTTCGTTGATCTACGATGGAGTTCGGTCGATCTCGATCCAAGAAGGGTTTGTTTGGTCTCGGTTTTTTAGAATTTTGACCGGACCAAACCAAACCGGACCGACAGTGGACCGAACCAAAAGTTAATAATGCGTTTGGTTTTGTGATTTTTGATTATGTGATTTTTACTATTTTGGTAGAAAAATAGATGAATTTTTTTCTTAAAATGTGCCCATTTGATATTTGATGGAAAAAAATTCGAATGGAGACCCATTTAGTAATACATTTTCTATATTAGTAGTGGATTTGGACCGAACAGGCTCGAAATTAATTTTTAACATTGTCCACTCGGGGCGGACAAAAATTCCCAAAATAATTTAACCCGTTCCGAATCAAATTGAACCGAAAATAAATCGGTCGGGTCAATTTGGAAAAAAAATAGACCAAACCAAACGACCCGGAAGCGATTTCACTCTTAATATGAATTCCCACTTATCTCGAACACAATTTCTGAGTAAGGCATATAAAGTTGATCTAAATCTGATATCTTGTCAAGCCACAAACGCTATCAGCATCCATGCAGGATACTTGTGTTATTTTTTAAAGTTGGTAAAAACGTCAAATTTAATCCACTGTAGGAAGAAAAAATAGAATAGGGAAAGGAAGTAAACAAAGGTTTGCAAAACAATTTGGGGGAATTGTACCGACAGATGATGTTAAATGACAAATATTTATTTCTATAAATGCTAAACTTGTCATTAATTTTCTGTCATCGAATTGCACAATTTGTTCATTTCAAATGTTGCCTTGATTTATCTTCGATCTTTGTCCCAAGAATGAACTTGTAGGCATTGACAGTCCATTTGTTAACAGTTAAAAATACAAAAGGAATAAGATAAATATAATAAAAAGAGTAATATAATAGAATGTGAAATTTATTATAAAATAATGAATAATTATAAAAAAAATTGTCTAAGTATTCTTTGAAAAAAGACATATAATATATATAAGTATATGCATAGTATTCTCGTAATTAATAATGATATTTTAGTAAAAAAAAAGATATAAAAGATAGATAAGATATAAATAGAAAGAAGAATGTTTAAATTTTATTATTTTTCAGACAAATAAAATATATATCCCAAATATCATATACAAAATTTAAAATTGCTAACAAACTTCTAATATGACAATCCGGAGTTTAAATTTTATACTCTTCATTTGACACCTAATAAACAAGGCTTAGGATTTATAATTTTTGGCCCATTATCTAGTCTTTTAATAGCTCCTACTAAATGAACCAAAATAGTCAAGTTCAACTTATAGTTGGATGCTTGAAGACCATTTGAAGTTAAACTTACTAAATAGACAATCAATACTTAGACAAAGTTTTAAAGCTGGTTCAAATTTTTATATCGACTTTGAGCCACTCACCATTTAAGTTGATGTTATAATGTTTCAAACAATTATCTACTGAAGTCAATCAATGCAACTAGTTCAAAACTGACAATTAAATCACACATTTTTTTATGCGTACTAAAACTTTCACGAAACTTGAACAATCCATTACTTGGCTCGACTTGTGAGTAACAAAATCCAAATATAGACACAAATCTTATACAAAAGTTTGGCTGCAATGAGAAAATTTAGCAAGGGTATTTTAATGTTTTGAATTCAATAATAGATGTCCATTTCCAATCCAAAATCTGAAAACTACTATTGCTATAATTAAATCTTGTCCAAAAAACAAGCAACACGATGAAAACACCAACAAAAAATAGCTTCCCCTGATGTTACATACCATCAGAACAATCTAATTGGATGTTCTGTTAACAAAATCATACAACATTGCAGCAAAACAGCTTTAGAAAATCTAGACAATTCAAACAAAAATCCCAAGGAAACTTCTAGGTCCTTCTAAAAAGTACTGATGCAGCCAATTGTCCCCCTGATCATTTTCATAGACACCTACTCCATAACAACAAAACACAATAGGTGTTAGTTTCACCTAGTAAAAACATCTCAAAGTAAGAAAATTTGCCTAACTTCAAATTGACCGACTCATATTCATATGAATCCAACAGATACTAATAGTCAAACAGCTTAGCTTTCTTCATCAATTTAAACGTGCTAATCGTTTGGTTCTTAGATTTAAGACTAAATTACAGGAAATCAAAGTGAAACTAGAGAAGCTAAATCCATTGCTTTTCACTTCGAATTTTTCATCACTAAGGTTGCTTTTCTTCTTCTGATAAAATGATTAGGCACGAGTAGTTCAGTTTTCTTATCAAACCCTAAATTTGAACATAGCATTGCTAGTTTAGCTAGTACCACTTCCACACCCAGTTATGAGACATACATGAAATTAATATAATTCTCAACGAAAGAATCATGGAGATGATATAGAGGTACCTTGATTGCACTGACTAATGGATAGAAGAGTCTACAAAACCAAATCTGCTTTTGCTAATTTTTAGATGATTGTCCATCAGTAACTTTTCAAGACCATAGCTTTCTTTTCCCGTAAAAGCTGCTTAGATAGTTAACCATCAACCAATGATAAAAGTTTGTAAATCACAAATGAAGTAACAATTCCGACAATAAACATAAATGAAGCAAATTTAAGAGCACATTTAGTCCCAATATGTTGAGAATATAAATAGTAAAGTTATTTCTCTCTAAAATGCTAGATTGATGTAAATTCTGATAAATCATTGTTATTCTTTATTTAATTGATATTTTTGCCTATTCTGTTTAGAAGCTCCTTGTCAAGTAGTTGGGAAAAATGACACATAACCATTGGTTTGACTTCAGTTAGGCGGTCTATAGTTTTGACCACTTCTACGGAGGAAAATCTTCATCTTGTCATATGATCATTGTTCAAATCCCTCACCAAGAAGAATAAGGAAATTTTGACTCCATAATTCTATTCTAGCATAGAAAACATGTAAATTTAGATATGGACTATATGCCACAAGTTGGAGGGAGTCTGCATCTTGTATTCCATAAAAACCTCAATTCCAAAATTGTCAAACAAATAAAATCCATAAAGAGCTGGTTGACATGATTACTATGGAAAGAGGAATAACTTTACGATTCATATTCTAAGCACATCTTCTCAGGCTCTCCTTCATAAATGGGCTAAGCACGCGCAAATTTTTTTTCTCTTCATGGGCGAGCTATTGCTTGCATGATAATACAAAGTGTGCTGACAAAACTTAAGGTGTTAGAGTAACTTTATTAGTCATATTCTAAGTAATTACCAACAAAATTAACATGTATCCAATATCTTTAAAATCAATAAATCCCAATTCTTATTTTTATTGTCAGACTTTGTTTAGTGCCAATTGTCAAATGATATTGTATGCGACTTTCAGACAAAAATACTAATGGAACTAATAAAGAAGATTTATAATGTTCCTATGTCTACAACACCTTTGATAGAATTACTCTCAAAAGTCCCATAGACAAGGATGATTGAAATGCATACCCTGGCATATAAAGTTTAGTATATGCACCTACAGGGCATAGGTGATACAAATTAGGACATTTACCTCCGAGAAGAAATGTGTTCTTCAATCTTTTTCTCCTGTTCAACATCAAAATTGGACCATTTGTCACCCGTCTCAACATCATCCCTGGTTCCCACATCTGTAAGTTGAAGAAGGATTGACTTGAATTGCATCGCTAAAATCAATCCTTGGAATCATTATAAAGATCACACTGCAAAAACTTAACCTTGAAGCAGGATATTAGAGTTGTCAGAACATCCATTTAATCTCCAATAGGTACGCCCTTTAACGTCCAAAAGGATAGGTTCAGTTCTAACAGCAGCACATCCTTTTATACCTACAGAGGTTATTCATATAGAAGGTTAAATTATTTTCTCAAACGTACATAACTATGAGGAAGACACAAACACTGAAAAAAATGGGAAATAAAACAGTGATATATTTGGGAATTTGGACTGGGGACATATTCATACATAGAAAAATGGTAGCAGTAAGTCAGTAACAAACCAAGCTGCACCTGAATAGATATGGACTGAAGTAAAGCAACTTAGTTTGCAAATGCAAACTCCAATCTAATGAACTTTATATAATTTATAAACAAGGAAAACATAAAGAATAGTAAGTTGGCGTAGGTTTAAGAGCCCTTATTTAAGATACTGTAGTTCCAATACGTAAATAGATGACTAGAAATTAATGCCGAACATACAGAATGTATTTAGTGAGCAATGCCAAATAGCTGTGTTGGTTTGTACATCTGTCACAAAAATGCTAGTTAAGTATTCCAAATTTTTTAGCACAAGTAAATGCTAACCTCGACATACCTTAACCTAAACTAGTTACTAAGCTCAATTAGCTCAATACCTTAACCACAAAAAGCTCAAGCTCAGATCAACATATAGCAAACAAGCTCTTAGGCTAGTTAAACTAAGCTAAACCTCTGTCCAAAATCAAGAAACCCAAACTTATTCCCAAAAACCAATTCACCTCAACATATTTTCAGCCCAAAGTTCTCAACTTTTACAGAACATACCATTAGGGACCAACTCTTGTGATTCCATTATTTTTGCATGAGCTTCAGCCACTTCAGTTTTAATTTGAGAAACAACCGCTTCATGCTCAGAAATGGAGAGGGGAGCACCATTTTTTGCTATGATAGCTTTAGCCACCTCATCCAACATTTTCTGCTTCAATTGTTTCTTCTGTACAAATAATCAATTTGATGACAAAAAAATAAAAGAGCACTTACACAACATACTATGATCAGAAGGCAAAAGTAGTTCACGAGTTTCGGTACCTCCTTTTTTGCAGCAAGAATTCTTTCTCTTGTTTCCTTCACGTTTTGAACAACTTTTACGTTTTGGTCATCTATCCAACTCCTTATAGCTCTACAAGGAAATTAGATAAATAGTGCCAACAGTTACTGTGATATATGAAAAAGTCAAAGAAGACTTTTAGAACGATGCAAATCCTTATAACTTACACAGTGGATAGAACTTCATCGCATAAGAAAACTAAGAGCCGAAGCCTTTGTGAGGAGTCTAAACTATCATAATCAGCTTCCTGAACAAACATATCCAACTTCAGTTTTTTCAGCACACACTGTGATCTGGGGGCACACTTCTGTAGAGCATTCAGCCATGAGTTTTTGCCACTTTTCGCAGTTATGGCCTCAGAGCTAACAGAAAGCATGACAGAAATTAGATATTAACAGATTAGATTAAGTAAAGAGTGTAGTTGTGAGAAATTAGATATTATCAGATTTGATAAAGTAATGAATGCAGTGGTGAGGCTCATACTCTTCTACCAAGTCCTCTAGTATCAGTGACAGCAATTGGATATAAAACTGGACAACTGGAGAAGGTTTTCCTCGGGTGCCACGTCGCCCATGCATTAATTCTCGGAGTACATATGCAGGTTCCCCTTCCTTCAAATCAAGAATCTACAAACCAAAATGTAGAAATGAGAGAAGCATTTGATGGGCTGCTAAAATATTCGGTTGCTTAGAAACAACAACAGTGAGTGTAAAATGCAACAAACAAACCAAACATTTCACGAGAAGAGAACTGTGAAAGCTTACAGCCATTATCATTAGAAGCAAGTCAATAAAGCTTCGATGAATGAAGGAAAGTACAAAGCATAAATGACACTATTCTTACAGTCAGCTTGGATGTGGAAGGATTGGATGAGAAAAGAAATGATTATGGGTTTTCACAAAATCTCACTAGTTTTGGTGAAATGCGGTGAGAGGAAAATACTGAATGTATATAAACACCGCTTGTTCTTCATTTCCCACTATTTTCCAACATTTCTCACCTCTTTTATTATCCTAGCAAGTGATAGGATTTCATTCTCTCACCAAGCCCCTCCATCTAGATACATACTTCGTGCTTGAAAAGAGTTGTGAGTGACAAGAACAAGATCAGTTTATAAACTCAACTATGAACCACAAACATTGCGCATGCAAAGTTACATTTCATTTCCCACTACAGAAATAAATTTAGTTTACTTGCCTCCTTAAAAGTTGTGCAGAATTCCAAGAATTGCAAGGCGTGCCCAACATCTTCTGGTGGTAGGTCAACTGCAGCTACAGTAGCCAACTGTGAACCCTGAGGCAATGGGATGTCAGCTTCAATATCACAGTTTTGGAGCATCACAGCATCTGCTTCAATATCACAGTTGTACGGTCTGCTGCTATCCCTTTGCTCTTTACCCTTTTTGCATCCAAGCAGATTGGATGAAACTCCCATAGAACCTCTAACCTTCAGATTCTTTTCCTTTTCTGGAACACAAACATCTCGGCTAATCTTAACCTCTTTCATTAAGACCCCATTATGTCTCATGCTATCCTGTATCTTCGTTAACGCTTTCTTAGAATTTGGAGGGTTTTTGGACTTTGTCGCCTTCAACAAAATTTCATCGCACTGGTTATCTTCCTTTATATCCTTGAGCCCTCCCTTAGCAAAAGACCTATCACTCCGTTTGCCGTCTGGTGTCTTCTGCGAGCTTTCATTTGAGATCTGAGTCTTTACATGACTTGACTCACTCAACAAAATGCCATCACCACGATTGCCGTCTTCCATTTCCTTTAAACCTTTCCGGTTCTTTTTCTTGAGTTTTCTCTCGTTGGGGCTTGATGGCGAAGCTATGGAATGTAAATTTGAATTACTGTTTCCGTTGAAAGAATTTTCTTTACCTCGTTTTGCAGGCTCCTGTCAAGGAAAATCACTAAGAAACATGAACATACACTTATGCCGATAAGGCAACAATAATACTGAAAACGAAAATGGTTACAAAGAGCAAGAGGGGGAAGAATGCCTGGTATTTCATTTAGTGGTTTATGTTACGACACCTCCAATATATAGATCTGTGAATAATGAATGATGATATGCCTGAGTAGATTTTCCGAATCAATGCGTATCTGGAGAAGTTTTGAAGGTTATAGCGAATGGCTTACATGCGGATGCGAACATAAATGTGTATTGACCATTAACTTCAATGGAGAAATTATAGTCTGAATGCTAAATGCCCTTCATAGAAGGATACAACGCATATTATTTGAAGTCGTAGCATTTTACCAACTAAAGGTTAGTCTAGTTGGCCACCCTCACACATTCTCTACTGAGACGTCTAGGGGTCAAAACCATAAATGAGTCTTTTGTGGTTAGTTTATTTCTTCTCCTTGTGTGGCTATTTCTTGAGTTATTGTGCATTGAACTTGATTTAGTTATTGCGGACTTCACGTTATTGATGCAGTGCCACTATTATAGCTCTTCAAATATAGTTTTCCTACCTCTTGACATCAAAAAACGTAGCAGCATTTTTTGGCATAGTACTCACAGCTTTTACAATCTGGTCAACACCAAGACTTTCAGAAACTTGAACGTGGAGCAGCTCCGAAACAGAGGAATACCCAGTTGCCTTGGCTGCGTGCACAAGAATGCCAGTGGGTCGGTGTCCTCGTTTCTTCCTGAAAAACACATTTTTTTCAAAAATACTGAGCTGCTGAAAAAAACAAAACAAAATACTTATGAGCAGGAAAAAATACATTTTAAAAAAGACCATTATTTTCTTTTGTTTGACCTTGCAGTTCTTTGTTCTGCTTTGGCATCTGCTATGAAATTTTAATTACCCAACAAGATTGTAGCAAAAATGTAAGTTAATAACACTTACATACAGAGACTGCAATTGCAAATGCCTCTGCACTTTGGACAATTCCAGTCCTCCATAACTGCCACTTCTTCTGCCTTCTCCCCATATCTTATTGGAAACCAAGCAAACAAATTGAATGAAATAACATGCAAAGCACCCCTCCTCCCACTAATTATATACCTCAAAAAAAAAAAAAAAAAAAAAAACTGCAAGGAGGAACTTAAATGTATCCAACCTGTTCAAGAGGCACTTATGGCAGAAATTTATAGGACATGGCTTGCCATTTTTCTGATTCTTGCAGGAAGCCACAAAATCCATAGTTTTTTGGCGGCACTGCAAAAATAGTTAAAGTTCAATTATGAAAGCAAATCAGATGCTAAGTATGAAAAAACAAAGATTAATCTAATTTAACCCTTGACTTATATTGTATTTTTTTGGTGAGAGAAAGTGAGATGGTTGCTTTCAAGTTTCAAGTACCACCAAAAAGAAAACCATAGCATCCAACAAATTAAGCTCCGTAAAATAATAAGGCTTTGTTGATACAGAAGCTCTTCTTCTAAAGATAAAAACACCATATTTGACTCCAAATAAATTCCCTTCAATTGTCATGTTTTATCATCCTGAACTAATATAGTTGTGATTAAACCTAATCTGTCCCAAAATGCAGGTTGTAAGAAAGTCCTAGAGCTTCTGACTAAACATTTCAATTGCTTTAGGCAAATGTTCCCTGAAGTTGTCCTTGAATTTGTCAGAATAAATATTGAAATGCAAGCTAACCCATATTTTGCTGCAGTGTATCACATTCAGTGCCTTGTTAACTTACGTACAAAGCATATCCAGAAATGGCCATGCCCCAAGCAGGAGAGGAATTGGAGTTGCATTTTGTGAAAACAGCGGTCCCCATTTGGGGTCTCTCGTTGATTCTTATTTATCTAAATAACCAAATAGAAAAGAAATGGTTTTCATGGGATTTCCCTTACCGAATTCGTCAAGGCTTCAGAAAAGGAAAAGAAAAAAAAGGGATATCAGGACGGGAACATGGAAGCAGAAGTCCAGATCTTAAATCACAAGGCTTAACTAATACAAATTCTTAAATTTAAACTCTCTAAGATACACACACACACACAAACCTGTTGGAATTTGAAATGATTACGAGTAAAGTTGGGACACCGGTTTCAGAAGACAGCAGGAAGGACCCACATTCAAGGAAGCCATTAATGGTTGGGACTCAAACATTTCAGCTGGCAACCATTGACGGTAGCAGCTCAAAGATTTCAGCAGATTAACATTTGCAAATGCTCTCAATGTGTTCACAACTAAAACACCTTCCACATTTTTAGACAATGTGTTTCAGTTTCACTAACCTATCCTAATTTTCATGTTCCTGAATGAAGGAAACATACACAAGCTCAATTCGACATGCAATCCGCAGGTAGTGTTCTATTGACCAAGCCATTTCATCTTGGGAGACCTTCAACACTCACGGTTAGACAACGAACTCACAAATCTGTTTTAAGGGATGGATTTCACAGGACTCGGTTTGATTTTTATTTTTTCATTTAATATTGCAGTTTGTAATTTAGGGGACTGAGCTTTTTTTCCTACAAGACCTACCTACCTGTTTACGTGAGTAACGATGTCTATTTCTAAGCATGTTTGAACCGTATTTCCCAAATTTCTGAGACCCTTTGGATTATGAGAAAGGGCGGGAGGAAAAGAAACGAAAAGAAAATCCTATAACTTATTTGGATCACTGAAAGAGGTGGAATATGATGATCTGTTGTTCATTGGTTCGTTTTTGTTTTTGTTTTGCACCAAAACCCACTAAAAACAAAAGTCCAAAGGGAGTTCTCCATCAATTGAAGGCAAAATAACAAAGTTTTCGCCAGAGGGTTTCGTCAGATACCTGATGACAAGTCTTCCCATTTTCTGAATCGTAAATTCGACCCCCAACTACACGAACACCTGGACACTTCGAGCGTTTCGCGGGAAAATCACAACCCTCGTCGGACTGCTTCCGAGATTTCTCGTCCTTCGTCTTCTCACCGTTTCTAATCTTGCCCTTCTGATCAGGTTTGGAAGCAGTGCTTGAAGCAATCGCCATTGTCGGAAACTGTTTCTTCCCAGCTGCACATGAAGCTTAAAAGGGGACTGTAAGGATTGAATTGCCCCGGGAAATTCGAAGATTTTCGGGCGCGCCAAATGGATTTTGATTAATTTTTTGATTTCTTCGGATTTTCCCGCCAAAAATAGGTGGACGATTTAGATTTTGACCTCCTCGTGATCCGAAGTTAGGTTTTGCTTAGAGCAAGCTTCTCTTATACGAGTTCAATTTTGTTCATCTCATTTGAGAGTATTTTGATATTGCACTTCGAGGATTGATATGTTTATTTTATTTTGATTTATTTATTTAGTTATTACTAAAAAATTTAACTCAATCAGATATCGATAATTACTTAATTTAAAAATCTAAATTTTTACTTCAAGATTTTTAATTTTTAAAACTTAAAAACTTGATTTTTAGATAAAATAATTATCAATATCCGATTGAACTGAATTTTTTCGCAACAATTAAAGAAACTAATTAGAATGAATAAAATCTCAAAATGATCCAAACAACATAGAATGAATTTGTTTATCAAACAAAATTGAACTCCTCTTACACTATCTGACCTATGCGGGCTATGTGTAACTTTGAATATAAGGCTGTGTTCGGTTTTGTGTTTCTAAAACGATTTTTGAAAAAAAAAAAATCTAAAATGTTGTTTGATGTAAGATTTTAGAAAAAAGAATTTTGACATTTTCGAGATGCTCTCTCTTTCTCTCTCTTCTTTTATAGAGAGATGAATGTTATTTGGAGAAAAAAAAATATTTGAAAAAAAATTTCCCAAACAAGTTCCTAAAAAGTTTTCTGAATTTTCTACTGAACACAGCCTTAATCTTTATCATTTCTATATTTAACACTCTAATTTACTCTTCAAACTTTAATTAATATGTATGTTAATATCATTTAAATTCAAAATATTAAGTGTCATAATAGCTAAATTTTATTTTTTAAGTATTTGAATAGTCATTATTATTCTTCAAACTTTATTTTTTGATAGTAGATGAACATTTTTACAGCCAAGCCTTTTAGACTAGGTTGTGCAATCCAAACCTCCGAAAGAAACTAAGGTAGTTACACATCTTCATAGTCCCCCACTTAAACCAAATGATTCACCCAATGGGTAATATAATCCATCTTACTTGAAGAAGTTTTCCTCAAGCCAGACACTCGACTTTACCACTGAGGCATTCCTTGGTGTGTCATTCTTCGAACTTGAATAGTTAAACGAAGTATTCAAATTTGAACGAGTACTTTGACGAGTGGATTGAAGATGCGAAATCCTAGAGTACCTCTTCAAAATAAGGTAAAAAACAAATTTAAAGATTATATTATCTTTATCATATACATCAAAAATTAGCATCAAAATTGTACTTTGCTATCATGCCTTACAAGTTATAGGATGGATTTCCGTAATGCACTTCAATAGATTCTTCACACTTGACAATAACATTAGCAAATCTCAAATCTTGAAGTACCTCATAAAGGCTTTTCGTTGTTAATAATTTTTTGATGTTTTATTTTGCATAAAAGGTAAGAAAATAAGTTTTCGTCTTATTAAAAAATGATGGAAGAAAAGTTGAATCAATTGAAATTAGTTTTATAAAAATTAATTGAAAATTTCTAACTTTAATTGAAATCCCCGTATGTGAGTGATGAAAGTAGTTCCTTAGAAATTAGTCGAAGTTTACGTAAGCAAATTCAAACACACGATTATCAAAACAAAAAAAAGGTAACAAAAATAAGAACCCTAATTTTATTCATAGATAACTACTATAACAAGTAAGTAGATTCGAATACAAATTGATCATATATCACAAGCCAAACCTTTTTTTCAATCAAATAAGACTTCATAGATAGTAAAGAGTAATGGGTTCAAGAATGAGAACTAAAATAAGGAACACACAAAAAATCAATCCCGCAGAAACAGCAAAAGCACATACAAAAAGCAAGTGTTTTCATCAAAAACTTGACGTCCTCAATCTAAATTTCTAATAAATAATTACACATTTTGCTAAAATAAAGATTTTTCATTTTTTAATAAAATATTAATAATTCAAACCGTTCAATGTATTTAAAATATGTTTTTAATAGTACTTGCGAGAAATCAAATTAAACTATTATCAGGTAGGACTTGATCTAATCAATTTTTTATAAAACTGTTTCTTTCAATATTTATGAAAAATTATTTAGATCAAACTCTTTTCGGGTATTTTTTTGAGCCGATTTCTCACTAGTGCCCTTAAAAACATGTTTTAAATACATTGAACGGTTCGGATCATCAATATTTGATCAAGAAATAAGAAGTCGACA
>JABCMJ010039258.1:0-12772 GCA_014822125.1 Arbutus unedo | reverse complement strand
TAATTTTACTGGTTTACGGTAAGTTTATCAACACTTAGATTTGAATGTCAAGACTTACTATATTTAGTTAGGTAATAAAAATTGATTAGCTAAAAAGTGATTTATTTGACGTCAATGGGTACTTAATTAATTATAATGATTCAGCTAAAATAGTTGATAAAATTTATTAAGGTTATCGACTGTCGCGATGCTATCTCTAGTACTTATTTTTTCATACCAATTTTTTGAATAAAATATTTTCAAAAAATATGAAAAAATATAATTTTATAGTGTAAATGATATATAATAAATTATATCCTCTGTTATATACTTTAACGAAATGAAATGCAGATATTGGAGTGATGAGTGGGGCAGGACCCTTCATCAAGGAAGATCTCAATATCTCTGACGTCCAGCTGGAAATTGTCATGGGAATCATCAACATCTATTCCCTCCTCGGCTCCGCTGTCGCTGGCCGGACCTCTGATTGGTTAGGTCGTCGGTACACAATCGTTGTCTCCGCTGCAATCTTCTTCCTCGGAGCCCTTCTCTCGGCCATAGCCACCAACTACACCTTCCTAACGGTCCGTCGATTCGTCGCTGGACTTGGAGTTGGATATGCTCTCTTGATTGCCCCTATCTACACCGCCGAGCTCTCCCCTGCCTCCTCGCGTGGATTTCTCACATCTTTTCCCGAAGTCTTCATCAACGCTGGTATATTCTAATAGTATACATTCTGAGCCCCTTTCTAAGAAGGATCCCTCATTTTTGTTAAAATGCGAACTTTTCATTTTTTTAAATTAAATTTTAATGATTTTAACCATTGAAGATGCTTAAAATATATTTTTAAGAGTACTCGTAAGAAATCGGCTAAAAAAAAATCCGAAATGACTTGATCCAAATAGTTTTTCATAAATGATGACAATAACAGTTTTATGAAAAACTACTTGAACAGTTTGAATCATTAAAATTTAATCAGAAAACGGGAGGTACACATTTTAGCAAAATGATAAATCCTTTAATATTAGGAGTTTTTCGTACATGTTCTCTCGTATCTTTTTTGTTTTGTTTTTATAATAAAAAACTATGACAAACATACATCGAGACTCTAAAATTAGTGATCAAACAATTTTTCAGCAATACAAGGGCTACCGGAGGATGATGCATGCATTTGTGTTGTTATTTCCGTAGCTGATGCCTATTTTATGTTAGGATCTCTGTGATTTTTGTTTCAAATCATTTTTCGACCCCAAAACCATGAACACCACATTATCAAAACGTAGTTTCTTAGAATAGTACGTACTATGGTTCTAGATATCCGGTCACATATCTAAATAAAGGTGCGTTTAAGTCATTTGATATATGTAAAACTGTGACTTTCACACAATTCACGTGAAAGCCACGCATGCACATTGAACGATTATAAACATATATATTTGTGTATCTAGAAAATTATGTCCCTATCATTTTCCTTTTTTTTAATCTAAGCCTCTATTTTTTTTTTTTGTGAAAAACTTCTATTTATAACATGTTCGTTGTTGTAGGTATATGTGTGGGATATATAGCGAACTATGCACTTTCAAAGCTTCGAGTAAACCTAGGATGGCGAGTAATGGTTGCAATTGGAGCGGTTCCACCTGTCTTCTTGGCCCTAGGGGTCCTCGCCATGCCCGAGTCACCTCGATGGCTTGTTTTACAAGGTCGACTTGCTGACGCGAAACAAGTTTTGGATAAAACTTCCAATTCAAAAGAGGAGGCTCAGCTTCGACTCGATGATATAAAGGAAAGTGTTGGAATTCCCAAGGACAACAACGACAATGTAGTTCAAGTGCCCAAACGCAATCACGGTGGAGGAGTTTGGAAGGAGCTGCTTCTCCACCCGACACCCACAGTGAAGCATATTCTAATTGCCGGAATTGGAATACAATTTTTCCAGCAAAGCTCTGGCATAGACGCCGTTGTTTTGTACAGTCCCAAAATATTTCAAGAAGCAGGTAGATCAACTGAAGCCCTCATTTCTTATATTATTGGGTATTAACCTATAGTCTTCTTAATTAATTTTTGTGAAGTTTGCCTTAAATTTTTTAGTTTAATCACTCTTAAAAAAAGTAAAAATTGATAAATAACACATAAATTGAGGGCTATGCGGATCCTCAGACATATATGAAATTTGATTATCCGAACTGTTCAATGTATTTAAAACATATTTTTAAGGGTACCTGCAAGAAATTGGCTCAAAATAATATCGAGAAGAGTTTGATTAAAACAGCTAGCTTTTG
Organism: Arbutus unedo; assembly: GCA_014822125.1. Classification (NCBI taxonomy): domain Eukaryota; kingdom Viridiplantae; phylum Streptophyta; class Magnoliopsida; order Ericales; family Ericaceae; genus Arbutus; species Arbutus unedo. The sequence continues at coordinate 10,514 of JABCMJ010039258.1, read as the reverse complement.
ATCAGCGGGGCCTTCAAGCATCCGAAATACGCCGAGTTTGTAAATGACATAGCGTTCCTGATAGAAAATGATGAATCCTTCAGAAAAACAAAGTTATTCAAGTTCTTTTTCAAAAAGAAGTCCTGCTCTGACAGCCCGACGAGTCATCTACTTAAAAGGACCATTCCTGCAGTACGCCCCTCCTTGAATTATTCGATTATGCAATACTTATTGAATACAAAGAATCAAATGCATTTGAATCCTGTCGTAGTTCTTAATCATCTCGTGGCACCAGGTGTGACTGAACCATCTATGATGGGGGGAGCTAATGCGTAGAAAATATGCTTTGATAAGAGAATATGTTCTCGCATCGCTTTTTTATGGTGAAAAATTCTAAAAAAAAAATGTGTACGCATGAAGAAATTGCATAAAAGACAATTTTCCACTATTTTAAATATCTTCAGCATCGTCATACGTAAACTTTGTTTTAAATTTTGATCCATATTTTTATGTTTTTATAATTTCCGATGTCAAGATGAATAACATAATATAAAATAATTGATAAAAAAAAACTATACGAAAAAGTGCCAAATCTCAAATAATATCCACTGTATTCAACAATAAATAGTTTAGTCCAAATTTCACTTCACGTCCTATAGAGCATTGAATAGTTTTCAAATCATATATTAAATGGTATTTTCTCTTTTACTTAAAGAGTTTATTCTTGATTTACAATATAAAGTGTATATCATCGTTGCATTCATATTTTTTCAGGTATAACAAGCAAATCCAAAACGTTGCTCGCCACTATAGCTGTAGGATTTTGCAAAACCGTATTTGTTCTCGTGTCCACATTTTTACTGGATCGAGTTGGGCGAAGACCATTACTTTTATTTAGCGATGGGGGTATGATTGGGTCCCTTGCAACTCTAGCCACATGTCTAACGGTCATTGATCACTCGAAGGAGAAAGCGACCTGGGTGTTTGCATTGGCTATAACTTCAGTGCTATCTTTTGTTGGGTCATTCGCGGTAGGGATGGGGCCCATTCCTTGGGTCTACAACTCGGAGATCTTCCCATTGAGGCTACGGGCACAAGGGACGAGCATGGGAACGGGTATAAACCGTTTGATGAGTGGAATTATATCGATGACTTTTCTCTCCCTCTCCAAGGCCCTCACGATTGGTGGTGCCTTCTTTCTTTTCACGGGTGTAGCTAGTGTTAGTTGGTTATTCTTTTATACTTTGCTTCCGGAAACACATGGCAAAACCCTCGAGGAAACACAGGTCTTGTTTGGTACTTTCTTTAAGTGGAGGTCAACGAAGAGAGAATTGGAGAAGAACAATAACCATAATACCAAAGACATTGACACTAAGAATCTATCGCGGAAACTAGAAGCTAACGGAGATTAATTTTTATAATGTGTTATCTACTTTCTTTCAGTTCCTTGTTTTGATCAAAATAAGAAAGACAACAAGCAAATGTTATTGATGATTTACCAGCTAAAAAGTATTAATTGATGTAAGTGGGGAGAAGAATTTGATGAGAAAGGAAAGAAAGAGAAGCTTACTTTTCCTTATTTCATATATAATCGATATTTGCAGATTGTGCAAAGATTTAAGAAGTATTTTCAGAGGACCATATTGGAATCCAAGATAATGAAATCTCAAGGGATTGGTGGAATGAAAGTTTGGTAGTAATTACAACTTGCAGATTGTCATTTTTTAACCACTGTTTGTGACGAAATTGATGATTGGTGACAAAAAAAATGTCAAAATAGTGACGAAATATTTAGTCACGAAACAATCAATATAGGCGAGGAAATAAAATTCATCACAAAACAATCAATATAGGTCAGGAAATGAATTTTGTCACAAAACAGTCCTTTATAGGTGAGAAAATAAAAATTTCGTCACCAGGAACTTTTTTGTGACAATTTTTAGTTGAGGAAACAATTTTGTCACCCATTTCGTCACCTATACCACTTGAGAGAGGAAATATGCAATTTGAGACAAATTTAATTCATCACAAAATACCAAAATTCTTGTAGTGGTATAAGTAGTTTATTCTGAGTTCATTTTTGTTCGACTTTCACCGTCAATATAAAACTCTTTAGGTCATTAAAAGTTTGGACTGTCAATAACTTAACAACTTAGGATTAGTTGAAGAGTGTGTGTGCTGACGTGGACATCCGATTATCACGGAAGAATAACTTTAGATACCACAAAGGTAAAAGATTAGTACTTCCCTAAGGGGTAGGTTCATCTTTTTGCATTTTAGAATGTTAGCAGTAGTCGTGACTGTTACAATACCGTTACCACAGATCACTCCCAATCACTGGGATTACGGAGATCACAAGCATGGATGTAATTATCTTGTTTAGAGATTAGTATCTATTCTTTCCTAGTTTAGAGATTAGATAGGCTTAATTAAAGGAATCAGTTGGCTTGAGTATAGGGGCATCGACCATGTATAAATAAGTACTTGTACAGATTACAAAGATATGAATAACAATATATTCTCTTCTCTAATTTGAACTTGGTATAAGAGCTCAGAAACCCAAAATTAGTCCTCTTTGAGTCCTTGTATTCTTTTCTTATTCAAATTCTTAAGTCATGAGCCAGTCAGATTCTAAAACCTCCGACACCAAATCTACCCCCATTATTATTCAACACAAAGGTTCATCATTAAATGCAGGAATTGTATTGAATGAGACCAACTATGATCTGTGGTCTCAAATGTTGGAGATGCACATTGCTGAAAAGGAGAAACTCTCCTTCATTCATGACACATCATCACCACATAAGGAGAAAGATGAAGGCTATGAAAAGTGGTACACAACTAATCAGAAGGTTAAAAGATAGTTGCTGATGTTTATGTCCCCAGAGATTATAAAGCGATACATTCACTTACCTACCTCACATGATATTTGGCAAGCTCTATTTAAAGCCTTTTATGATGAGCCTTTTATGATGGAGCAGATGAACTACAGATTTTTACCTTGAACTAGAGGGATTTCTCTGCGAAACAAAATGGCAGACCGCTCTCTATAGATTATGGAGAACTAACTGAAATTTCCAATGAGTTGGATCATCATGATAAGGTGGTCACGGTGAGTGAGGCAAATGTTGCATCTCATCAAAAATCGCTTCAGCGACAAATGGTGCATATCTTTCTCGCTAGATTAGAGGGTGATTTCGAGCAAGTGCGCGGCGAAATCTTGAGAAAGGATCCTATCCCTGAATTAGAAGAGTGTTATGCCCTAGTTCGCCGCGAAGATGTTCGACGCGGGGTGATGAACGGACAACTGGAAAATTCTGAAGCTTCAGCCATGGTGACTCGGAACCGATCTAATCAAAACTGGTCTCCTCAACACCAGCAAGACCAAAAAAAGGCCATCCATCCTAAGACTGTTATTGGCGGCGACAAATTCTCCTATAAATGCACTCATTGTGATTAAATGAGTCACTCAAAAAGTCGGTGCTATGAACTGGTGGGGTATCCAGAATGGTGAGACCATAATCGTGATTCAAGGAAGAAGAATTCCAAGAAAGTTTCCACCGTCACGGTTGTTGAAGCAACAACCGAAAATGAAGGGGCTAGTCAACCAGTGGCTGGACACATCTCGGCATTAGCAGCGGCGGCAAGTCATGGTGGTAAGATTTTAAATATTTCTGATGTTGTTTCTAATAGTACATGGATAATTGATTCTAGTTCTTCGGACCATATGACATTTGATTCTAGACAAGTCTCATCTCTTAAACCTTCCTCACATAGTCTTGTTTCTACTGCCAATGGTACCTCAATTCCGATTATTGGGGAAGGATCCTTGTCCCTCACTAACACCTTGAATTTAGATTCTGTTTTGGTTGTTCCTTCTTTGAATTATAATCTTTTGTCAGTTTCTCAAATAACCACTGCCTTATTTTGTGTTGTCATTTTTTGGCCTAAATCTTGTGTGTTTAAGGACATCCAAATAAGGTAGATGATTGGTTGTGGTGTTAGGCGAGGGAAACTATATTATTTGGAGTTGGTGTCAAAGAGTTCAGCCAAGTTGCGTCACACTTTGAAAATGAAAGGTTCTGAGGGGAAGAAGAATCAACCTGAGATATGGTTGTGGCACCATGTCTGGGGCATGCATCCTTTGGTTATTTGAAGAAGTTGTTCCCTAATTTATTTGAAATGTTTGATGTTATTAGTTTTAAGTGTGATGTCTGTGAACTCGCCAAGAACAATCGCACTTCTTTTCCATTAAGTTTGAATAAAAGTCCAGTTCCTTTTATGATCATACATTCTGATGTCTGGGGCCCATCTAAAATTGCTACTTTGGATGGATCTCGTTGGTTTGTTACTTTTATTGATGATTGTACCAGGATGACTTGGGTATGTTTGATGAAGTCCAAAAGTGAAGTAAACTTGTTATTTCAAAAATTTCATAGAATGATCTATAGTCAGTATAATGCCCAGATACAAGTCCTCCGGAGTGATAATTGCGATGAATATGTAAGCTCTGAATTGAAGTGATATTTGGGTGCTCATGGGACCATTCATCAAACTACATGTCCCGATACGCCCTAGCAGAATGGGTTGGCAGAGTGAAAAAAATCGTCACTTGCTAAAGGTTGTACGTGCTTCATTGATAGAGGCACATATGCCTCTCTCACATTGGGGACATGCACCTACCTCTGCCACATGTTTGATCAATCGTGTTCTTTCCAACACCATTCAGTTCAAGACACCATTCCAGGCTCTCTCTGAAGCGGCCACTACCCAGCTGTCCCCAACTTACCACCCCATATTTTTGGTTGTGTAGCATTCGTACATCTTCATAAACAATAGCGCAACAAGTTGACACCTCATGCATTATGATGTGTCTTTCTAGGGTATGTCACTCATCAAAAGGGGTACCGCTGCTATCACCCTTCAACCAAATGTATGTTTGTGACCTATGATGTTGTTTTTCATGAAAATTCTATGTACTATTCCTCTGCATCTGAACTTCAAGGGGGGCACCACGAAGCAGTTCAAAGTATAGACTATGATCTTTTAATCCCTGAACCTGAGAAGTTAGATACAAATGAGCCTAAACCTGGCAACATGATTGTAAGTGAATTTGATCATAGTGATAGTTACCCCAACGGTACAAAACGTGAGGAACACCACCCAGAAGATATATCTTAGTACGAATCCTTTATACCACAAGCACCACATCAATCGTTTGTTAAGGATGTTCTAGATTTAGGGCCTGAACCATCTATAAAGCAACTCCCACCGCATTAAACCAAAGGTATTCCTAAGCCCACATATGAACCCAAACTCTCTAGCCATGTTAAATACCCCATGAGTCATTTTGTGTCTAACCATCACTTGTCTAAATCGAATAAGTCATTTGTAAATCAATTATCTGCTTTATCTATTCCTAACAGTGTGCAGGTAGCCTTAGCTGATCCAAAGTGGAAAGATTCTATGAATGAAGAAATGCAATCCTTACAACGGAATGACACTTGGGAACTTGTTGATCATCCACCGGGGAAGAAACTAGTTGGATGTCAGTGAGTTTATACTGTGAAGCACAAAGCAGATGGCAAGATTGACCGCTTTAAAGCAAGGCTGGTGGCAAAAGAGTACTCCCAAACCTATGGGATAGATTATACAAATACATTCGCACCCATAGCTAAGATCAACATGGTGAGAGTATTGTTGTCTCTAGCTACAAACTTGGATTGGCCATTAGAACAATTTAATGTGAAGAACGCCTTCCTATAGGGCGAGTTGTCTGAAGAAGTATACATGAATTTACCACTAGGTTGCATGATACCAGAAGTACACTGTCAAAATGTGTGCAAATTAAAGAAATCTTTGTATGGGTTGAAGCAATCTCTGAGAGCCTGGTTTGGCAGGTTCACAAAATCCATGAGAGCCTTTAGATACCATCAGAGTAATTCATATCACACTTTATTCTTGAAGAAACATGATGGTAAGATTACTACCCTTATTGTATATGTTGATGACATAGTGGTTACAGGAAATGATCCTGAAGAGAGGGCGACTCTTCAGAGTTATTTATCAAATGAGTTTGAAATGAAGGACCTTGGTCAATTGAAATATTTTCTTGGGATTGAAGTGTCTCGATATGATAAAGGCATATTTTTAACTCAAAGAACATTATGCCTTAGATTTGTTGCAAGAATCTGGTATGTCAGCATGTCAACCCGCTGATACACCAGTGGAAGAAAGGTTGAAATTGTGTGTTGAGGTTAATCAAGTGCCTGTTGATAAAGCTAGATATCAGCGGCTTATCGGAAGATTGATGTACTTAGCTCATACAAGGTCAGATTTTGCCTACGCGTTGAGCATTGTGAGTCAGTTCATGCATAGTCCAGGCAAACAACATATGAATGTTGTTATGCGCATTTTGAGATATCTAAAGTCTTCTCCTGACAAGGGCATACCTTTTACTAAAAATGTTGACTGTCAGAACATGGACGCCTATACTGACACTGACTGAGCTAATGCGGTCGATGACAAACGATCTACCTCTAGATATTTCACCTTTGTAAGTGGTAATCTTGTTATGTGGAGAAGAAAAAAATAGCATGTTGTTGCTCGTTCTAGCACGGAGGCTGGAATTTCACAGTATGGCACTTGGAATATGTGAAGCGTTGTGGTTGAGACTCCTCTTAGTGGATTTGGGCTATCCGCCTAGACAATCCATACAACTTTATTGTGACAATAAAGCAACATGTGACATTACTCACAATCTAGTACAACATGATCGTACCAAGCATGTGGAGGTAGACAGATTCTTCGTTAAGAAAAAATTGGATGAGAAAATTGTGGAGTTACCTCAAATTCGCTCGGAAGACCAATTGGCTGATATCCTCACCAAAACAGTGTCAAGTCAAGTGTTCTCAAAATTTTTGGGCAAGTTAGGCACGTGTGACATCTATGCACCAACTTGAGGAGGGAGTGTTATGATACCGTTCCCACAAATCACTCCCAATCATTGGGATTACGGAGATCACAAGCATAGATGTAATTATCTTGTTTAGAGATTAGTATCTATTCTTTCCTAGTTTAGAGATTAAATAGGCTTAATTAAAAGAATCAGTTGGCTTGAGTATAGGGGTTTCAACCATGTATAAATAAGTACTTATATAGGTTACAAAGATATGAATAATAATATATTCTCTTATCTGATTTGAACTGTGACGAGCACATAATCCCAAGCCAATCTACAAACAACTGACTTATACAATTTTGAGACCAAAGACAATTTTAAAACCTCTTAATATCCTTTTGATTGTTGACACTTCTCCCAAATCTCCTTCACAAAATAGAATTGTATCAGCGGCATATTGTAAATGAGTAAGGCTTCATGATAGAAGGACAACTTTGGCACCTACAATCTCGACTCATTTTCTCTGTTCAGTAAAAAAACTCAAACCTTATGCAGTCAAAATAATAGGAATGGAGACAAAGGATTGTCCTGTCTTGCTCCTTTCTCCATCATAAATTTAAAGGTTAGGGAGTCATTAACCAAGATTTAGAGTGTTAAAGTAGATATACACTCTTGAATCCATAATATCCATTTCAGGGGAAAGCTAAAACATTCCGACATTCTACATCACATATTTCCAATTAAGGTTTTCGTACGTATTCTCAAAATCCAGTTTAATAAGCAGACCATTTCTTCTTCTTCTCTTCCAAAGTGAATCACTTCAGTGGCAATCAAAATTCCATCTTGAATACCCAGACTCCCCACAAAAGCAGACCGAAAATGGCCTATTAAACTTGGTAAGAGTGCCTACAATCTCCTATCCAGTACTTTGGCCAGGATTTTATACAAACTCCCTATGAGACTGATAGGTTTGTACTCTCCCGATGAACATGGATTCTCGACCTTTGGGATGAGAGTAATAAAACTAGAATTCAACCCTCTTGTCAATTTCCCGTTCTGCAGATGGAATTCAAGAAAAAAATCCATTACCTTCTCTTTGATTATACTCCAATATTGCCTGTAAAAGAGGAGATTAAAACCATCTAGATCAGGGGCCTTTTTCTCTTCACACCCTAAAACTACCATCCACACCTCATGCTTTGAGAAAGGTTGGACAAGTTTGTCACCCTGAGATTGGCTCAAGTTCATGCTGTTGTAATTGGCCACGAAAGGCCTGATCTTCCAGTCTTCTCTGGAGTGGTCAAATATATCTTATTTCACCAATGATCATAAACAGTTCTTCCTCTTATATGGATAGAGTTATCAACTTTCTTCTACACCTACCTACCAAGATCCTTCCTCTAATCTGGATAGAGTTTATAAAGGAGGTTCTAATCAAGTCTAGACTTTTAGGTGTCTAACACCTTCCTACCTCGTAACCTACTCTGGAACCATCTGGTTATGATAGACCAATTGGTCTGATACGTCTCTGTTCGTACATACTTTCTTGATTCATCTAGGACAGCTTCAAATTCGGGTGGCGACTCCAAGAAGTGAAAACACTAGTCGAGCACGAAGACCATGCACACACAACAGAAAAAACCGAGCACGCCGGTCGACGGCCTGCAAATAATGAACGGGAAGCTCACGAGTCTCTTCAGAAGTGCAGAAATGATTTGGTCTTCAGAGGTATCTCCAAGTCTACAGTAGAGACACCTGAACTAGCCAAAGAAAGGGTAGCTTTCTGGGTGAAGGGGAAGTTTATTATGCCAGGTATTTCGATGGAAGACTTCCTAGGAAACTTGGGGGCCATTAGAAAACTTAAAAAGAGTTGGGAGATCAAGAGCAATCAGGGGTGAGATCAGTCCAAGCAGGTGCAAGACGTGGCTAGTAGGTGAACTTTAGGGATGAGAAGCTAAAAGAAGCTAAGGCACAGAAGAGCACATTTTGTTGACACTAAAAGGACCTTATACTTGTTCCATTTTTCTGCAACATGGGTGTATGCTACTGGTTTTATTTGGCTTTGGTTTTCTACATAATTAGTGGTATGTCCCTGCTATGGCTGTATGTTTAGGTGTGATTATGTCAACTGAACTGTGGTTTGTTTGGTTTTAGGGGTCCTCGCAACAAGTTGGTTTCCCGGGTACCAATATGGTTGGAATGTGGGGAGTTCATAGTAATGCTATCATGCCTAGCTAGGGTTCCATTTAATCGTTGTACTTCATTTTACGAAGATTAATGAATTCTTTTTGCTGAGCAAAAAAAATCTACACTCTAAAGCAATTCACACCGGTTGCTTAGACCGTCCAGTAGCTCTAGACTCAGGGTTCTTGTAATGCATTAAACACGTATTAAAATCACACCGAACGCCTGTGGCTTTGGTAGAGTTGGATTGAAGGCACGTGTGGGGTTTAGAGTATATATATACATAGCGATATTGGGAGTGCGGTTTTGAGGTTTTCTTAGTCTAATTTGGAATGACTTATAGTTTTGGACAAGGAAAATTAAGAACAAGTTTAGGAGGTAAAGCTTTTGCTTAGGTTTTTGGGAGATTGGTAAGTTGTTCTTTTATTTAATCCTATTTATATGCTAAGCTTATTAGAGTTAATTCTTCACCATAATTGGTTGAGACATAAATAAAACACCATACTTAGTTTATATTCAAGCTACAACATTTGTCAGATTTCTACATTCAAACATAATAACCACCGTGTTTGACCTTGCAGTCGCAAGTTCGACATGGAGGCTGCTACCTACAACCTTCTAAAAGGCTGTGGTTGCTAAGTTGATAATTTTGGACCAGGTTCGTAGTTTGGACTTAAGCTGTTTTATTTAAAAATACTGTATTGGGCTTCATTTGGACTTATCCTTAACATAAAATTCATCGTAAAATTCTTTATACAAACTTAAAAAATATTTTTATAATTTTCTTAAGTAATAAAAATAAATAAAAAGGAATTTGGTGCAATACTGGTGTATATATATGGTGTCGAGATTTAAGTACAAGAAGAACTCCAGCATCGAGTTCTTTTCTGGGGTCTAAGCTGTTTTCCTTAGCAATTGTTGGTGTCTAAGCTGAATTGGTGCAATAGTGGCCATCTCTCTCTCTCTCTCTCTCTCTTTCTCTCGACTTATAACAAGCTAAGCATTTTAACTTGATTTAAATTATATCATATTGTAATTGTTTAATGTGATCTAGTTCGATAAGAAAAAATTTCATACTTGAAGTTTTATTTGTTGTGAAAAAATTATAATATCTAACAAAAAGTATTTTCCGTTACTTGACTTAAAAAATTAGACATGAATTGTAATGCTGGATGTCATTGGTATCAATATCTATATTGTATAATATTGTAAGACGGCTTTCTTGAGGAAATCTCAAAGAGCACCGTGATATTGTCATGCTCTTTTTTAGACAAATTCTAATATCTAATTTAAAATTGCGCTGTATATATATGGCAATCAACTTAAAATAATTTGACTTTTAAAAATCACATGCGAATTCAAGGTTCAATTATTCTAACCCATCGCAAAATGTGGAGCAAATAAGAATCTTTTGTTATGAACAATAACAACATTTCTCTACGTGTTGAGT
>JABCMJ010039244.1:0-10926 GCA_014822125.1 Arbutus unedo | reverse complement strand
GACACACCCGAACTTTATGTCAAGTGGCGACTCTGAATTTTAAATAAGTCCCAGCTGTTAAATAATTTTCATTTTTCGTCGCATATCAAGTTCAAGAAATTATTCTGCCCCGTTCGACAATTCATTATTCACGAGGGGGGCCAAAGAAATTTCCGAGCGCGACAGCAGGCATCCCCCAAAGCCAGTTAGATCAAGATAAGTTATCTTCTGAAGGGGCGAGTATATTTGCCAAGGTGGAGATAGAGAATAGGCAGCCTCCAAAGTTAGTTGGATCACGATAAGTTATCTTCTAAATGAGCGAGGATATTCTCCAATGTGGAGATTGTTGAAACTTATGGCTCATATAGAGAGGGCCAGAAGCCGAACGTAGCGGAGCAAGAAAAGCGAAGCAACCATAGCGGAGCGGAGTGATGCTTCTGACCCATCACACTACAGTACAACTTAATTAGAGTTGGATTACCTAATTAGAGTTGAACTATACGACCTAATTAGAATTGGATTCTAATTAGAGTTGGTTTACCTAATTAGAATCGGATTAGGGTTGGAATAAATTATGACTATAAATACTCTATATTATAAAACTCTAGACATCATATCAAATAACAAAGATCGCTCTGCTCCCGTGGATGTACCCGATTTTAGAGAATCATGTAAAACTTATATTGATCTCTTTACTGTTTTCGTATTCTATATTGTGTGTGTGATTGATCGATTGCGCTAATAACTATTGTTTAATAATGTATTTGTTGACAGCAAATATGTTCGTGATTTTTTTGTATATAGCGTAGTTTATTTATCATCTATTTCATTTGAATTTCCTTAAAAGCATTTTTTTTAGGAAACTCGTTGGATTTGTTGGTTTGTGTCGACGATAGAAATTAAAAACGTAGAAAAACATGTCCACAATTTGGAAACATTTTGTCAATATGGAAGGTGAATAGTGAGAACAAACGATGTTTTGAGTAGTATTACTCGTTGTTTATGATAAATGTTACGAATTACGACAAAGCGTTATTAGTTTATTCAAATATTGTGTAGAGTAACTAAAAATGAAAAAGCTACGTACGAAAACAGAATTAAGAAAAGGAAAATTAAAAAAAAAAAAAAACAAGTACCCAATAATTGTTTTAAATGGATCGGCAGTGAATCACGTCACATTACATCCCTAAAAACATACAATAGTTGCATTCTTCGATGGTTGGAGAATAAATTCATACAGCAAAAGTGTCAACCACATCAGCTGCATCTACGTTGGCGGATGTTGGCAAGGTGCATGGATCTCCTTAAACTATTGTGCAAATCGTTCAAATTTTCATCAGTGTAATCGTCTTGCAGTTCCACCATGCTGTCTTCTATGTCAGCTTATATATCATTGGAATCATGTAGGTCCTCGAACACGTACGTTGAGTTATTAACAACCTCCTCAAATAGTTCTCTATTGGGTGTGTTGCGCCTGATATAATTGTGCAATGCCATTGATGTGAGTACGAGGTGAATTTGCATCCTCATCTTGCACCGGGGCATTTTCGTACAGCATGTGCAAGCTACGTTTCCACACACTAAATGTTCGCTTCATGCAACTTCGAAAAGAAGAATGGGCCTTGTTGAAAAGTTCTTTGTCATCATGGGGGGTGTGTATGCCTTATCAGAATGTGATTTGGTGGTACCTGTAACCCTTGTACGAAAACATGTACCTAGTTCTGTCTGGATAGCCAGCGTCCACAAGATAGTATTTTTCTGGTAGGACGAGCGTCTTTGTTTTTGTCAAATCGAAAAGTTGTAGAAATACAGTAGTTTAAATAACATGTTATACAAAATAGATGAAATTTTGGTATCGTAAATTATTCTTACCAAGTTGTGGGTGGAGGAACTATAAATCATTATTGTAGACTACACGTTTGAAGATGTTGAAGTCATTCATGGACCCCTCGAATCCCGTTGCACCGAAAGTAAAGCAAAGGTTGAAGTCGCACGCCGCGATAATGTTTTGCGTTAGTTCCTCTTTCCGATTCTAGAAATTAGCCCGGTAAAGTGCATTCTTCGATTTGCAAGGGACATGTATTCCATCGATGGCTCCGATATAGTTCTGTTTATGGAAAGTAGTATATAACAAGGATGAGAAATTTTGCATAGGTCCAATTTGTTAATTCACATCAAAAATATGTGGACGTCACCTTAAAGTAAAAATATTATTGTTATACTTCTCAGTAGGGGTGTCACCTTTCCTGAGGCCAAGTAGGCCTAATGTACTCCTCTCTAAATAAACGCATGTAGTTCAACATCTTATCCCAATGCTGATAAACGATTTCAATAGAGTGTTGGTATCTCTCTTGTATCTACCCGTTGTCTCATCTGCAAAGGCAGCATATGAACATGTTAATGATTTCATAATCCCACCTGGTTGACTCTTCAAACCGTTGTTCCATCTTGGTGCACAAACGAAGGAATAAGGCTTGTGACATATGGAACCCTCTATAGCACCTCTTCGGGTGCCTGTTAATCACGTCATTGATGTACACCAACCCGTTAGCTAGGACGTATGGAAAGGAGTCCTCGGCGGTCTTGTGTTGCTGGTCACTTGCTAAAGTTGGGCCACTATTAGTAGGTTGTCTATTCGATCATCTTCCTATGCACGTGTCTCCTCGTTACACATTATATCCGGTGTTATCTAGAATGATCTCGTATCGTCATGCGTGTCGTCATGCTCACCTGCTTAGCGTGTACTTTGTACGTGTACCTCACTAAAGGGAACATTCCAATGTTGATAAGTAGAACTACTTCCATATCCATACGTGGTAGGGCTGTTGTTGTGACGGTATTCAAAATGGTTTGTAGGGTCCCTTGGCGGGTAATTGTATGGTGCCTGATACGAATCCCCGAATAGATGGTGTAGTCCATCCCCTCCTTTGTCCAGTTAAACCCCACAATTTAACAATTCTATGAAAGAGATTGGATCATTGTTTTGTGGAAATTCATCACCATGGACACGACCCCTAAAGTAAAATCGTTCATGTCTTTCCTACAACGCAGTTTAAACATCTTCAAGAAAAATAACAACAAAAAAATATGTGCCAATACTGGGGAACATGGTGAGACATGTTGTAAGATAGTTTTGCAAACAAAATATTTAGGAAACCAACGAAATACCACAGTAGCCACACACCATAAGTTTAATAATAATAACCACACGCTATAAGTTCAAGCAAGGAAAATAAAAAATCTTAATTACTTCATCTTTAAAACAATCTCGCGTTACATCAATGTTATCCAAATTGTATGTGGATACTTTCACAATTGCTACAACGTGACCCTCCCTTATTAAATGATGAATATTGAGTGTAAACACTATGAAACATTACTATGTGACGTATCTTTTGATGGCCATCAGCACAAAAGTTATTCTTATTCTTCACACCAGGCAACTCATAAACCAATTTGAGCGAACAACCTTTCACGAATTTGTCTTATTGGCAAATGCAAAAGGTGTAGGGTCTCTTCAACATTCTTTTTCATAGTCGTGGTATCCCAAAATTTGGAATTGTTAATTTTTTTTTTTAACTTCAAATTCAGTGATGGTTTTAGAAATTTTATATAATCGAATCATTTTCTTAGAAAAATACCCACTAGTTTCAATAGCATAACTTACTAATAAAAATGTTCAAGACTATTCAATTTTATCATTTCTATTAGAATCGAAACTCTAAATTAACTCTCAAATAGTTAATAAAAAAATAAATATTTAAAAAAAGATAAACATCAAAACTACATTGAGCTTCATATTTTATGAAACAGGGGGCTCTGCTGTACATTGTGCATAGCAAAGCATGCTATGAGATAAAACGACGTCGTATTAGCACGCAAAATATTGATGTTGTTTCTAATACACAACAGCTTCTCCAATTCTATATTTCATCTACTTTTTGTTCAACTCAATTTTAATTGGCCTAACTTAATTAGATTATTTTTTTGTCTTTATCAACATTTATTTTGCATCAATTTTTGTAGTTTATTAGTTTGTCTCAATAAAAGAAATAAAAAATTATAAAATTATATTCAAAAACTAAAAACAATTTACTAAAAACAAAAAATAAGCTAAAACACACATTATTTTGTTTTATTTTTTATTTTAATTTTTAAACATATTTTTTAATTTAAAAAAAAATAAATTCGAAACAAACCAATAACCGTTAAAAACTTAAAACAAGAAAAATTTAAAAATTCAAATAAGTACAAAAAATAATCAAATGATAATTCAACAATTATCACCGTCTAAATAAATTTTTAATTATTTGGTGAGTTAGTTGACGCAACATTTACATACTCTAAACATAGTTTTTAAAATTTTTAAATTCACAATATATACAATAGAGATAGATAAATATATAAGTTAATTCTAACATTCCTCTAATTTCATGTTTATTTTTATTCATGTAAAATTACAAAAATCTTGGTTTTTATATGTAGAAAAAATATATGAAAGGTAATTTCTAATTTTACATTGATGAGAACAAAAAGAGAATGCATCTATAGTACATACTAAAGCAAATTATTAACTAAAAATAAATTCTCATTGAGTAGCATAAATTGAATGGGCAATATTGGGGAACATTTCAAGGGCAATATTCCTTTCTTGGAAAACACTTAAACCGTTCCTGACGATTCCGCTAAACCGTTCGGTCCAACACGGTACTAAGATAAAACAGTGAACCAGATTGTTTTCTACTTCTATTGCCCTGGTACATGATCAATTAAGCGTTAGGGCTACTAATCGGAAGCCGTTGATATTCGGTAGCAGAAGCAGGTCGCTTGCCCTTCGTTAGGTCCCTCTACCTTTCCCTCTCTCGATTGATATACACATACATGTCGTATATGATGCATGTATTGTATTGGATACCTTCGAAAATTTTCTCAGATTTTCTGTTTCACGGTTTTGTCCTGAAATGTATTATTTTCCTGCATTTCTCTCTCTCCATTGTTGAATATTGGATAATATTTGTGGTCATGTAAGAAGTAGGAGAAAGGATGTATTGCTTCTTGTGATTCCTTGCTTTACGAATACAGAAGGGGAAACTAGCATTTATCTCTTACTTTTCTTATTGTTGAGTTCCTGGACCTAAAATTATGCGCTTTCTGTGTATAATGGGTTTTGGAGCTTTTTGATTTTATTCGCGTAGTACGACAAAGATTTTAACCTATGCAAGATCATTATTCAGTAATCCATCGAAATTTTCCAGGTGATAAATGAAGGGGAAAAGGACTCCAATCATGACTCAAGATCTTCAGATTATAGCAAAAGCCTAATTTGATATTAAACTGTCCATTGACAAACTCAAATTTTCCTCAGATGTTTTTTAAAAACGGAAAATCCCAGCTAACGTTTCTTGTGTCAGAGACCTTAATGGGTGAGCCTGGGAGAGTTAGTTTACAAGCCTCGGGTAGCAGAAGGGTGCACAAGGGTTTCCCTCGTTTGGGCAAAAGAATGGATAAAACTCCATTTGGGGTTGGCTTCAGTCAAAGGTTTGAGAGGGGTTCTGAGTGTTTTTAAGATAAATTGCAATCTGATTAGAAATTGAGTGAGGATTAGATTGCCCATAATTCTACCACTGACCCTTAACCTGCCATTTTCTTTGCCTCTTTAGTAAATGGTCCATGTTGTCAAACATCAGATTTAATAAATCATAGCTTTTGGGAAATTTAGTGCAGGCACGTAAAATAGGCAACTGTGGACCATATTAAAATCTTTTGGACTGAACTATTGATATGTAGGGCTGTAAATGAGCTAAGTTGACCTTTATGGTGTTTGGGGTCACTTCAGCTTTTGTAGCCCATAGGAGTGTTCTTGAACTCGGCTTGGATGCTAACACACTCAACAATCTTCTGGCCTCCATATGGTTGGCTGAACTGCCCCTTCTTTTTAGCACACTTCCACCACTCTACTAAAAATTTCAATACGAAGCTTGAGATGGTTATTCTTTGTCTTTTATTTCTCCCTTAGGGCATATGCTTTGCTGTAAATAACATTCGCTCCAGTACTAATGACACGCGGGCAGGAAGAGTGTTTTTTTTCCAAGCTATGGATTTGATATGAATATTGTATGAGATTTTGAACCGATTGGCAATAGTTCTCAAGACAAGATGAGCTTTAGGATCTATATGACGAGCGCATTACTTATATGTTGGCTTTCAAAGACCTTTGAACCTGTTGGCAGTGGTTCTTTAACTTGCATCCTAACCCGCACTGGGCGTTTCATTGTCTTCTATGCATTTCTGGGCCAATTCATGCCTTGCAGAATTTAAAATTTTCTAGCAAACGTGTTATTAAAATGCTGAGTCAGTTTCTAATAGTTTTCAAGTGAGAATGACCGTATTTTGACAATTACGTTAGTGATTGCATGCTGTGAAACTTGTTAAAAAGTGAAAGCATATGGTCCATGGTTTACATTTGAGTTGATAGCATTCTTGAACTTACTAACAGTTAGAAAATCATTGCAAGTGATTTTAAGATAGCATAAGAAGGCTGATGTGCGTTGTCCAAGACTCCATGTCCAATTATGGGTTTTTGTATAGTGTGTTACGGTATTAGAGAAGCAGGTCTGGTGAAAGAGAGAATAAAATAAGAGACTGGACTCTAAATTTCGAGTTGTTGACTTGTGGGACAAAAGCATGGATTAAACAGATGCTAATTGTTGTGTTGATGATAGGAGTTGATTCATATGAAGGCACGATGACATGCTTAGAAATTTATGTAGCAGCATGCTTTGTGTGTCCTTTGTGATGCCAGTTTAGGATCGGGTCCTATGATATAGACCTTTCCTATTTGATATTTTTTCTATTGTCTAAATAGGTTTGAGTTAGTTTGTGGATTGCACAATAGATCAAGTCATATAGTTTGGATTTTCTATCTGTTATTTTGGTCCAACTTCTGTTCAAGAATTTGAACATTGTTATCTTTGTCTGCATTGCCATTATTTAGAAGATTATTGGCGAGAAATTTGTGAATGACAAGTTCTGAGTTCCTCAATTGAGGGTGAACCTTGTGGAATTTGTAGCTGTAAATTCCACTGGAGTTGGTGTACCGCATAGGGGGATGTGCAATCTTCTATTTAGGACACAGATTTGTTAGGAATTTTGAAGGACTGACTGGACTGGTTGATGTGGGTTCCGATATTTGGGGTTACTCAGCCAATGTGATGTGTTTCCACCACTTTTTATAGATCGAGTCGTTAAACCTTCATAGCAGCAGGCGAATCCAAGATTCTATGCAAATTTTTGTGGGCACGGAGAAGAGGGGCTGAAATTTGTACCAGTGATTCTGAAATTATTTCATGGAGAATTGTGATTTTCATTTTGATGAAGGGACCCTGTCCTATAGTCCAATTCCCATTAATTCCATTTTTCGCTCACAGGCAGCTTCGTTATATAGCTCCACAGGATCTTGAGATGGCTGGGAGGCAGCGTTTACCTCGTCATCCTGAAGATTTCCATGGCTTTCGTGACGGACCTCGGCCTGCATTGCACCGGGGCCCAGGACACTTTCCCATTCACCCTGCAGCCCTTGAAGAGGAACTTGAAATGCAGCACAGAGATATGCAGAGGATACTTTCCGAGAATCGACGCGCAATAGATGAAAATGTGATTCTCCAGAGAGAATTGGCGGCTGCAAAGGACGAAATTCACAGATTGAGTCTGGTCATTCCCAAACTTCGTGCTGACAGAGAGGCACAGGCTAGGGAGTTGATTGACAGAGGACTCAAGCTAGAAGCTGAGCTCCGTAGTGTTGAACCTCTTAGGACGGAGGTTATGCAGTTAAGGGCTGAGGCACAGAAAGTAAATGCTTTGCGGTACGATTTGTCTACTCAAGTTCAAACGCTTACAAAAGACATTGATCGAGCAAAAGCCGAGAATAAGCAAGTAGATTCTCTCAAGGCAGATGCTGATGGGCTACACAAGGAGCTAATGGAAGCCAGGTCTGACAATTGGTCATGGTTTTAATGTTTGTATATTTTTTCGCCTTGTATATTTAATAGGTGGGTAGAAGTGTGGCAGAGTCAGGAAATTATACCAGTGGGGGGCTACTGATAGACATAATTACATAACTTTGGAAAACACTTTGTTCCGTAATAAACAAGAGGATAAACAAAAAAATTTTGCCTAAAAATAAGAACAGTACTAAAGAATCTATAATAAGGTTTCTAATGTAGTTTTTCCCTAGACCCCGATGAGATTTTTATTTTTGTAGGGTTTGCGTGATAGTGTCACCGATATTTAGGGGTAGAAATGATGTTAGTGGGGGCAGATACATATTTTAGAGAGATGAGCTAACTAATTGCTAAAATCTTTAGGTCAAATTTGAGTTTTTGAAATATCCAGTGAGGACAGCATCCCCTGCTGGGCCTTATGCCTCTGCCCATAGGTAACACACACTTGGGTGAGTGTTAGATGGGTTGTCAGTTTTACCAGTTTATACTGAGTTCATTGAGTTGACCAAACTTTGCACTATGTTTCTAGGAGAGCTTTCGAATATGAAAGGAAATCAAATGAGGAACAGGTGGAACAAAAGCAAGCAATGGAGAAAAACCTCATCTCCATGGCTCGTGAAATAGAGAAGCTACGAGCAGAGAACCTGGGTATAGATAGAAGATCTCATGGACTTGGTAAAAAAACCTTTTCTCTTGTTCTCTCCTTTTATGAGGAGCCTTTAGTGGATGGAGATTGTAACACCTGAACTTCAGTTAAAGTTAGTCTAATAGTTGACATTTTGTGTAGGTGCCGGGGGTTATGGACTGTCAAATGGAAGCCCAGAGATGAGAAATGCAGGCGGTGCCTATGGTGATTTTTATGGTGTTGGAGCATGGGGCCCCTATGATAAGCGTGGTCCCACCCGACATTGAGAGATGACATGGCAGTTATATTAGTATGTTCGAATTTCTGCTCCTTCGCAAGCGCTCTAGAGACAACAGTGTGGCACTAGGCAAATTGGTGCAAGGGTTATGGTTTTTCTTTTATTAGTTCAGATTGTGTTTTTCAGCCTTTCGGCTAAGTAACAATTTCTGCCTTTCGAGAATAGTTTTGTAATGCAGTCTCGTGTTTGTATTTGTTGAAGTTAAAACTTGAGTGGTAGCTGTGGCCTTGAAAATTCACTGGTTTATAAATGGAAGTTATCGTTTGTGTTAGATTTGGAGGGAAGATCAAATTTTGGTATGGTGGCTTAGCTTAACATGTTTAGTATCTTATTGTTAGTACTTGGTACATATGTAGCAAAGTAAAGAGAGGAAGGGGGAAAAGAAAGAGGAAACGATATTCTGTCGCATTTGTGGTATTTCGGAGGAAGAGAAGACCTGAACCGAAGGAAGAGTTAGAAGACATAGCCATGAAAGTCTTAGGGTATTAGGATTGCCTTCTCTCCCATTTAAACCGTTCCTGAGAAAAGTGATAGACCCATATTTTCTACACTCGTCTGAATGCGGTCAGCTCGTTCAAGCAAAAATTAATGGAATTGGTAACAGTTGAAGTTTCTGATTCTGTCTGTGTGCCCTACGTAATTAAACTTGGTCTAGGTCATAAACGCGGATCATCCCAAATACTTATTAGTGCTCAATTAATTGAATCTCTTGATGCTATTGTTAGGAGAGTTCTAGGACAAAAGTGGCTTTCACAATAAGAGAGTAAGGGTCTATTTGGTCAAAATTAACTTAATTAATTATTTTTTATTTTTATTTAAATTTTTTTTGTATTTATTATTTTTGCGTTATTTTTTTTTGGTAATTATTGGTTTGTCTCGAAGAAAAGAATTTAAAAAGTATAAAATTATGTCTAAAAATTAAAAAAAAGTTTACTAAAGACACAAATAAGTCAATACAGACGCTGTTTTGGGTTTATTTTTTATCTTTTCTGAATTTTTTTTAGTTTTTAGTCATAATTTTATATTTTTTTGAAATTTTTCGTCAAGAAGAATCAATAATCATAAAAAAATTAATACAAAATAAAAAATTATAAAAAAATTTATTAAAAGACAAAAAAATAATAAATTAATAAGTTAATAATTATTACAGATCAAATGAATTATAAATACAGTGGCTCAATGCATTGGAGGATTGTACTTGGATTCGACAAAAGCTGCCATTGCCCTTGATCTGGTTACAGGGTTGTCCTCCATTATAATTTTTTAGCTGCAGTGATCCAAGAGCCTACCTTGTCAATATATTTGTGCCTATCACCTCATATATATATACACAGAGAGAGAGAGAGTTTTTTAACTAGGGATCTTTCATTTTATTAAAATGATAATTTCTTATTTTCGAATCAAATATTAATGATTTGAATTATTCAATGTGTTTAAAATATGTTTTTAAGAATATTCGCGTAAAATTAGCTCAAAATATTACCGAGAATGACTTGATCTAATTAATTTTTTATAAAACAGTTTCTATCAGCATTTATAAAAAACTGTTTAAATCAAGTATTTTTCTGATATTTTTTTGAAGCGATTTCTTAAGGGTATCCTTAAAAACATATTTTAAACACATTGAATGGTTCGGATCATCAAAAATTGATCAGAAAATGGAAGGTTCTCATTTTAACAAAATGAGAGATCCATCAATAGAAGCTTACTACATATATAGGGAATGACTCCATAGACCAATACTTTTTTAGACCACTATTAGACCAATATCCAAACTATTCATTTGTGATTAAATTTTAATGATTCAATCATTCAATGTGTTTAAAACATGTTTTTAAGGATACCTGTAAAAAATCAGCTCAAAATATTAGCGAAAAAGACTTGATCCAAACAGTGATTCAAAATACTTGTAGGAACTGTTTTATGAACCACTGTTTGAATCAAATTTTTTTCGGTAATATTTTAAACTGATTTCTCGCGAGTACTCGTAAAAACATGTTTTAAACATATTGAACGGTTCGGAT